>JAGFZM010003479.1:0-30297 GCA_017657215.1 Limnothrissa miodon
ACACACACACACACACACACACACACACACACACACACACACACACATACACACACACTCAGGCAGACACACACACACACACACACGCACACATACAGTACACATACACATTCACACACTCAATAAAAAAGTCATGATAGATCTATCGTCAAAATGAATGTGAAACACTAAAAGAATGTCACACCAGCAGAAAGGTGTTACTAGTGGTCACATACTGCGGCTGTGGCTTTTGCAGAAATGTTTGCAAGGTGACATCAGACAAACCAGCAGTAGTGAGAGAGACGATAACATCAAGTGCATTAGGAGGGCATGGCACAAAAGCAGAACTTTCCTCACATGGTGCAAGATAAAAGGAGGGATTGCAGTGGCCGTGGCAGAAGAATACAGAATGCATGACTGTTGCCAATAGTTCTATTGGTTGTTTATGGAGATAGACAAAACAAACACCAGCGCGCTCTCTGTGGAGTGTGAAGACATGCATGCCACTCTTACAAGCCTGCTGTTAGCTCATTGGAGCCAGATGGGGAATGTTTGTGCATCAGGGCCTCTTTTCTTTCTTTCTCTCTCTCTCTCTCTCTCTCTCTCTCTCTCTCTCTCTCTCTCTCTCTTTCTCCTTCTCCCTCTCTCTCTGCCATCTCATTTTCTCCCTCTCTCTCTCTTACTCATTCTCTCTGTCTTTCTCCACCTCCCTCTGTCTTCTGTCCGGTTCTCTGGATGCTTGTCAGTTGTAGTCAGATGATGAGCAGGGATCCGTGGGTAGCTGTTGGATCACAAAGACAACTGCCAGAATGTGACGGCACATCTTTTGAAACAGTTTGTAATCAAAACGAATTGCCCTGCAGCTTTTGTCAAAATAAAAAATGCAATTTGTGCCATTTTTAAATGTCATTGTGGGTGTGCAAAGTAGGGGGGCTACCAATATGCCCTTCCCCAAAAGTACATGACTTTTCCAGTATGACTCAGCGCTGTCACTCATCAAGGGAAGTGTGTGTGTGTGGGGGTGGGTGTGTGTGTAAGAGAGGGAGAAGTGTGTGTGTGTGTGTCTGTGAAAGAGGTAGAGGTGTGTGTGGGGGTGTGTGTGTGTGTAAGAGAGTGAGAAGTGTGTGTGTGTGTGTCTGTGAAAGAGGTAGAAGTGTATGTGTGACATTCCTGAGTGTAGACCTCTGAAGTTGAGCAAGATTATTTGAGGGAGGGCTTCTGTCCTCTCTTTCTCCACTTTCAAAGTCACGGAACTGGACATGGCCACACACACACACACACACACACACACATGGTGCTGAGTTGTTAGAATCGCAGTCATGGTTGTTTGTCCTGTTGTTGTGTGTTACTAAAACCTCTATCCTGCTGATTGGTGCCTTGGGTGGCAGCCGTGCTTACCAGAAGTCATTCATCACGGAGGGCCGAAAGCAGAAAAACAGCCAGAAGCCGCGAGGCACACGCCGTTCTTCCCTCAGAAATAACAAGACAAATATTTTTCTCCATCTGTTTTCCCTCTCACATCATTTTCACCTCTGTCTTTTCTGCCATGTTATCTCTGTTATTACCTGGCTTATCTCTGTCTGTCTCAATCTATCTCTGCCCTTTTGTTTACCTTTGTCTGTCCATCTATTTTTTGCTTTCTCTCCCTTTTCTCTCTCTCCCTCTTTCTTTCTTTCTTTCTTGCTCTTTCCCCAGGCCTCTTATACACCTCTGTGTATACTCCCTTTGTCCTCTTTTATCCTCTATCTCTTTACTGCTTCCTTCATCTGTTTCTCTTGTCCGAAGTCTCCCTCTCTCTCTTTCTTTGTCTGTCTCCTACTGGCTCTTCCTCTCTCCCCCCATTTCTCTCTTTCTCTCTCTCCCCCTATCCAGGCCTCCTATTCTCCTCTCTACTGTAATGGCTCCATTGCCAGCGGCTCTCTATCAAAGTGTGTGCAGCTTGGCGCATTGTGTTCACACACACGCTGTACTGTATACACATGCCCTAAGAAGTACAGTTTGTGAGTATGCGTGTGTGTGTCTGCTTGCTGTTTAAAAAAACACATATAATTAACATTCCTGACATGCCAATAAACCTGAGCGAAAAACAGAGGGGATGTAAAACAGGTGTGTGTGTCTCTCTCTCGCTCTCTCACTCGAGTTTCTCTGCACCTTTCTTCAGAGGTGTTTGTGTGGTTGGGGAGGCTGCTCAGGTGCACAGACAGGCCAGGGAGGAGATTTGATTCTCATACTCTACACATGAGTGTGTACGTGTGTGTGTGTGTATGTGTGTATTTGTTCCTATTATAAGCTGTCTGCTCAAGTTCTGGCACATATTTTAATTGATCTGTTTTTTGTTTATTGATCTGTTGTTATGTTGTGTACCTATACTGTATACTCCATGTATGTAACAATTACTTTGGCAATACAAATGTGTAACTATTTTCCAAGCCAATAAAGCCCTTTTCAAATGAATCAATTGAATGGAGAAAGAGAGTGTTAGTGAGCTTGTGGTCGTGTAGCATATCCCAGTTGAGTGGAACAGGGACTCTCCATGCTGATCCCCCCTGAAAGTCTCCACTCTCTGGTAATGAGTATTTGATGATGAGAGCTTTCAAAAACTCCTTCTCCTTCCCTCCTATCAACAATTGTCCCCATTTACCTCTTGAAACCCAGAGCAGGGTCTATTTTTATAGGACCCTCCAGCAGCAGCAGCATGCTACAGCCCAGTAGGTATGGGGAGAGATGAGAAAGGAGGAGAGGGGAGGGGAGAGGAAAGGAGGAGAGGGGAGATGAGGAAAGGGTAGGTAGGGAGAAGAGAGAATGAGAAGAGATGGAGAGATGAGGTGAGAGGAGGAGAGGAGAGAAGAGGGGAGTAAGTGTGGCTGATTGAGATAATTAGAAGGGAGATAGAAGGAGGTTGTACTGTTGCAGTGCTTAGTCCTCATAGATACTATGGACCCAAAATAGCCCACAGTACTATTGTACACACACATGCACACATACACACACACACACACACACACACACACACACACACACACACATGCACACCCACTCACACAGAAGGTAAGTAGGCCCTGAGAGATTCAGGCTGAGTGGAGAGGCTGGTACAAACCCCAGGCAGAGGGTGGAGGAGCCAGGGTGCTGCAGCCCAGCCACAGCAAGGCCTGATTGGCCCCAGAGTAGCACAGAGACATTCTCTCTCATTCTCTCTCTCTCTCTCTCTCTCTCTCTCTCTCTCTCTCTCTCTCTCTCTTTCCCTCTCTCTCTTACACACACATACATTTCACACATTGGAGTGTTTCAGCCCAGTTAGTTGTCAGTCAGGCCTGAAATAACAGAGAGTCCTCAAAGCTTGTGGGCAACAGTCAGCTAAGAGCTGTTAGGAGGAGTGGGTGGATGAGCACACACACACACAGTGCACAAAGACACACAAATACTGTACATACACAGGCAGACACACAGAGACAGGCATTCACTCAGACACACAGACAGGCAGGCATCTCTCTCTCTCTTTCATGCACACACACATATACATGTACAGAGAGAAAGACAGGCTGTCACGCATACACACACACGCACATTCTCTCTCATACACACACACACACACTATTCCACAAAACAACAAGGCCTTTTGTGCTATCATCCATATCGGATGCATCTTAAAACACAACCACAACTTAGCTGATTGAAATGTCTCCTTTCTTTTTTCCCCTTCTGCCCGTCATTCCTGCCGCAGCAGTGAGAGGGAGGTGGATAATAAGGAATGCTGTGGGTCGACTTCCCATATTCAATGTGCCTCCCTCTCACTGTGCCTTCCGAACCGGGAATGTCCACGTTCCAGTTTCGCTTGAGATCATTTTACACTCTCGTCCTGTATAGGCGAGCAGAAGGGAAGAGAGGAGAGGAGAGGAGAAGAGAGCAGAGCAGTGGAGAAGAGAAGAGAGCAAAGCAGAGAGGAGGGAAAGAGAGGAGAGGAGTGAAGAAGAGAATAGTGTATTAGAGAAGAGTGGAGTGGAGAGGAGAATACATCCACGTTTGTCACTCATGTATGAATGCTAGAAACATGGTTGTGCCCCTTCCCCCCCACACACACAGTCAGTAGTTTTCTAATTCCTCACCAGTACCTTATACATACAGCCACACACACACACACACACACACAAACACACATATGAAAGTTGCTCCAATGTGGCCGGCCACATTCGATCACCATTGTTTGCTGTTGCTTTTACAAGCCGCGGGTTTACGACCTGTTCATAAGAAAAGGAAGCGTAAATTAAAGCAACGGCTCCACTTGGCATAGCTGGGAGAAAACAAGGGGCCTCAAATGTGGATGGAACTATGAGATGTGCTTAAATGTTGGTTTTGTCTCCTTTTCCCCTCTGCTCCAGTAGAGTCTGGTTTCTTTGTCTCTAAACCTCTCCCCTTTCTAAGTCCCACGCTCTGTTATTGCTGCCTTTATATTATGGAGATGATTTATGGTTTGTTTATGATTGCAACTGGACCTCTTTGAAAAGTGATTAATGTACACTTTGGAAACAGTGGCCCTCTCTTCTCTCTCTCCTCTTTTCTCTGCACTTCTCTTCTTTTTCTCTCCTCTGACCCCACTTCTCTTTCTTTGCCTTACCTATCATGTCCTCCCTCTGTACTCCTCTCACTTCCTTTTCCTGTGTCCCATGCCAGCACCTCTCACTTCTCTTAATTGCAATCTCTCTCCTTTTCTCTCTTTTTCATTTCTCTCCTCGCCTTTCTTCTCTCCTCCTTTCCTCTCATCCCACGTCCGCTCTCTGCCCTGGCTGCCGTTCCCTGTTTACTTTGATGTCAATTTTGGTTAAGCGTGAGTTCACTGGTGTGCGCTACGTTTGCCAACCCCTTTGCCATTCTATTTGCTTAACCCCACTGACCTTGTCTACTTAGACTTGTGTGAGTGTGAGAGATGAATCAGACCCTGAGCCCATGTGGGGCTACGTTACGCTATGCTAACACTACAAGTGGGATGCCCGGCGCCCCGTGTATTCCCAGTGGACAGGAAAAGCCTCTGGATCCAGGCGAATGCTGCCCACTTGGCCACGGTTGCTACATATTCCCCTCCGGTGCCATCCTTCAAACAAATCAAGATTGAAGAGTGTATGTGTGTTTTGTGTGTGTGTGTATGTGTGTGTGTGTGTGTCTGTGTGTTTGTCATTTTTCATTCAAAGCTGACATCACCCTTATCCAACCTCCAAATGAACAAGCCTTTCATCAAAAAGTAGTCAATGTGTTCCTGCTACTTGTGCACTTATCACTGATAATGGCTCTAATTAGCTGCTCTAGCTGGAGAGTTCTAGAGGGATTTAGAAAATGGTTAGAATGAATCATGTAGATTGCAGATTATTATGTCTGGCCCTTGGATATCATCCCCTAGCACAGAAAAATAGCTTCTTCTTATTCACGGTTGGGCAACTAGATGGATGGATTGCTGTGGTTGGCCCATTAACTCCAGTGCCTCGGCTCTGCTGAGAGAGAGCTGGCAGAAACCCATACATACATACACGCACCCTTCAACATTTCAGTCTTCCTTTAAATGAATGCTATCTCTGTCAGGGATGCTGGGTATTTTGAGAGACAGCTGTACCGTGAGATATTATTCACTGGGTTAGGGAATACATTATGGGTTGCCCAGGGAGTAGTGAGGGGACTAGGAGTGTTGCAGTGCAGTGTTGGGAGAGCAGTGAACCACTTCCCCCAGCCTTTTAGTTTCAAGCCCCAAGCCCTAACCAGTCAGCAATGGCTGCCCCACAATGCTTTGCCATGGAGATGAAAGACAGGACGAGTTTGGTTTTATATTGACATCAATGAGGTCTGTATGTATGACCATTATATTCTGTGCCATCTCATGACATGAAATGAGATCCAGAATGTTCTATAATTGCAAGAATATGAATGCAAGTGCAAGGCGACATCTATTTTACCCCACAACAACACCAATGCGGTGCCTTATAGACCCCCTCACATGTTTGTACACAAAACAAGCGTCACAACGATGCGCACGCAGGTTGGTGTCAGAAAAAATGGCTACGCTCACAGACTGGCATTCAGAGGAGAGCATCTAAAGATTGAGAGTGATATTTAAATAAATTACACTCGAAAATGCCAGACTTGTATACGTCTGCAAAGTGGGAGGACGATATCGGCAGATGTCGTCGTTTTTTGGTGAAATGGATGAGATACTGCTGGAATCCTTTGTCCGGTTTTGACACCTTACCACACAACAACTTGGCATTTTAACCGTAGAAAGACATGCTTATGGACAGGTTCACTTGCGATCCGATGCGGCTGTAACTCACCTTCTGACCCTAACTTGCGCACACAACTTTGTCTGCTGCTTCAATGATATGAGTCTCCCAAGACTTGGACAGCCTAGACAGCTCAACGCTGTGAACATCCTGTCTGAGGGCACTGTCAATCTGTCTCAGGTAATTTTGCTTCAGTATGCCTGCAGCAGGCTTAGTGGCAGAGGGTGACATTGAATGGCGTTCTTTCTGTCACTCTCACCCGAAAACTTAATCTTTCTGTTGCACACATACACACACACACACACACACACACACACACACAAACATTGGCAGGACCACTGACTCCAGTAAGTTTTTTCTTTCCATTGTTGAGTATATGGCTGACTGGGTACAGTAATGAGGCAAGCTGTTCACTCTGTTAGTGACGGCAGGCAGCAGGCAGGCAGCAATGTCTGAATGCCAGAGGACACAAGCCACATTTATCAGCATTTGCTTCCTTCTAGTCAAAACTCTTTAACACTCTTTGCCATACTGCAATAGAACAACTGTAGAAATATGACCCGTGTGACCCATGTTTGAACCCTGGCCATATCCAGATGTCACAGCACACTCTCATCAGTACACATTCACTGGCGTTTTCAAGTTTTCATTTCTTGTAGCAGGTTTCGTTCCTCAAAATATTTCTGCAGCCGCTTTTGGGTGGCCGGCGCCTCCTTCACTCTGATGATGAGCAACTGAAATAGTAGCACAGCAAATGTTGGGCAAAGACAGGGAATCTCTCAGACCCATGTCAGCAAATGTCCCGGCTCTCCCAGACGCTCCGTCAGTAAACAAATGAATGTTTCTACTAGTGCTGGGGTAATTTGGCCTCTTCTTCTGCTCGCCATTTTCATTCATCTCACTAAGGCTATGTCACTAGCTAGAGATGTGCACATGCCTCTGTTTCTAGATGCAGCTGTATTTGTAGGTATTTATGTTGTTACTTCTATGTGCTGAATGTATTTTTGTATATCTGTATACTGCATGCATGAGTGTGTGCGATGTGCTGGATGTGATAAATTTGCCACATAGAACCTCTGTTTTTTGGCGAAAGCCAAATGCCTTCTTTCAACGGTGTTTCATACTTTGTCAACAAATCTATTAGAAGACGTGCTATTGTAAGACGTGCTATTGCGGATGTATGTGTGTGTGTGTGTGTGTGTGTGTTATGTGAGTGTGTTATGTGTGTGTGTCTGTGCTGCCTTTGCACTTTGATTCCCTGCCTCCCAACACTACAGTGCAGTGTGATCTTACTTCACTCTTTGGAACACTCTTTTGGGTTCTTGTTAGTTGTTTGTGTCTTTTCCATATGAATCGCTCCTAACCACTACCCTAATGGGTCTTACCCTTAACAGAGAAAACAAGGATATTTGAAGTGGGAATGGGGAAGTAATTACACACACACACACACACACCTCCACACAAACACCCCTCATCCTCCCCCCCCCCATCCCCACTGGTGTAATGACAGGGCGATTAACTCTTTTCCAATAATCCAGCAAGCTTCTCTTTCCCTCTCTTCCTCCGTAGAAAATAGAACACTCTCGTTTTTTTTTCTGGGCTGCGGTATGGTGTGATGGTGTGGTGTTGGGGCGAGTCCCTCCCTGTCTTGACTGCTGTTCTGTTTTCTAGATCTGTGCATGTTTTATAGGGTTTTGTGGAAGTGGGAAGAGGAAAGAAGAGGAGCTGGGTAGGGTGGGGATGCTGATGCTAGTGGTGTGTGGAGGGGAGGTGGGGGTGGGGGTGGGGTGGTGTGAGGTGGTGTAGTTAGCCTTTCATGAGGCTGTGGGTCTGTTTTCCATCAAGCGCTCAGATCCAACCACAACAAAGACATCACGTGGCCACACGGGCCGCAATGGCCGTTCTGCAACCACTGTGGGGTGGGGGGGTGGTGGGGGGTTAAGTTGGGGGTAATCAGGATTTTGTAGACATGCTCCTTGACACCTTCTCTTTCTTGCATTTTACAAACTTTCCATCCATCCTTCTATCCACCCATTCCTTCAAGCATTTCATACCCCTATCTTTCAACCAATCACTCATTCATCATTTCTTGCTTTTTTATCTTGTTTCTTGTATCTTGTTTTTCTTGTCTTTTTCCTCTCCTCTCCTCTCCTCCTCAAGTCATCTTTTTAGGATGGACTCTCTCTTTCTCTCTCTCTCTCTCTCTCTCTATGTCTGTCTCTTGCTCTCTTATCTCATCGCCCCATTTATAGCCTGTGCTTCCCTTCGTCGCCACAAGAAAATGACTAGCAGTGACCACATCAAACCGGCGCTGCTGCTGCTCTGTGCTGCTGTGGTGAGGCACTGCCCCTCCCCTCACCCTCACCCGGGGCCTCGCTGCACCGCGCCCTCTCTTCCCGGCAGGCCGGCTTGGAAGCTCTTTGGCTGCTCACTTCTCAGCTCAACTCAGCTCAGCTCAGCTCACCGCCGGCCACAACATGGCCGCCCCTGAGCTATAGCCTGAGCCGGAGGCCTAGAGCACCAAACTTCATTGGAGCAGAAGTGTCTCTGCCTTAGAGAGAGAGAGAGAGAGAGAGAGAGAGAGAGAGAGAATTGGAGATTGAGGAGCGGAACCAACGTGTGTGTGTTAGTTTGAATGTGTGTGTGAAAGAAGAAGAGTAAATGATAAAGAGTGAGTAGATCAAATCTTTTAGAGAGAATATTGATATTTAGCCTGTATTGTGTCTTTGAGCTGTTTTGTGTGCTAGATAGTAGCACTAATGCATACATAGTGTGTTATATGTATGCATGCTCATACATGTGTTGTCAATACCTCTGTTGGCAAGGTCATGACCTTAACACGTGACCTTGATAGCCTCTTGCTCCTCCAGTTAATCACTAGTCTGTCCCCCACAGCCCCAGAGTGCCATACTAGACCTGATTAGAACATGTCCTGCCCATGTGTTGAACAGTGATTCACGGCCATGCCGCTAGCCACCTTAGAAACTTCCTCCGTTCCCTTCATTCCCCCAGTCATGTCTGCCCTTCTGTTCCTCCCCTAGCTAGTCATTCTTCAGTCATTCGTCAGTTCTTCCCCCCACTGCCAATGCACACAGAATGCCACCACCACTGCCAGGCATGTTTGGTTTCTGAATGTGAGTCCTTTGCCATTTTAATTTCACCGCCTTATCTTCTAGGCTACATTCTGCAGCGAACTAGCTTTCATTTGTTAACTGAGTCACGGAGGGGCCCACGGCGCCTGCTAAGGGCACGGCTAATTTGTGGTACTGAGCGGAGAAATGTAAAATGACCACAGGAGGCCGATGGTTTCCTTCCACTACCGATGCCTCTACGGTGCTTTCAACCTGTGTCAGAAAGGGGTTAATTAAAAAATACAGACGCCTCTCAAAAGTGCAGTTTACCCACCACGTTCAGATTGACCCTGGCATTCAGGAAATGGTAGGGAAATTGCCCCTTATTCCTTTTGTTTGAAATGAAAGATGAATATGAGCGAAGAAATTTCTACTGAGCCTATTATTGTTCTTCCCCTGCCAGTGCTCAGACAGACCTCCTAAGGGAAGTTTGAAGCATGGCTGTGTTGTGTTATTCTCTTTTGTCTTCAACTTAAAAGTCTCTTTGAACAGCCTTGGGTCTTACACACAGAGTCTATTGGTTTGATGGGGATTCTAAGCTAAGCTGCAGTAATGGAAGGATGTTTCACGTGGATTTGTCTAAAAACTTCACTTCAGTATGGATATTTTTGAGAGTGCAGTCAGAGGCCAGTTGTTCAAAGCGCTCTGATCTACAGTCGATGTGTCTGCAGTCAGTCGATTGAAGAACGGATTTCTGTTTCATTGTTTAGAGTTGCAAGATGGACGTTTGAGCCTTTGAGCTTTTGCTCAGCAAGCGGTCTAAAAATGAGGCGCATCACTAGAATCACTGTTGCAAACCAAAAGTAAATGGCAGGTAGCTGGGTGCATGGAGTGCCAGCAGTTAGAGCAAAAGAAAGCTCAAAGCTAAAAATCTCAAAATTATAAACAAACCGTGTAACTTTTTGTGACTGCAACTTTTTGTTTGGTACATTCACCAGCTGAATTAGCCTGTGTCCAAGTTGTAAGTGAAGACATGAGGGCCTCTCTGCACTGAAGATAAAATCTGAATGTATCTTTAATCATAAACAGATATGTGGCACAGGGAACAGCAGTATTCCAACACTGACTTTACCACATTTTGTGTAGTCTGCCAAAAGTGATTCATTGCAATGGGTTCATACACAGATGGTAAATCACAAATCCGTTTGAATGGTAAATCCATTAGAATGGCAAATCCATTTTTACAGCAGGGCTCTGTTATCGTCTTATTTACAGTAAACACTCATCGTAATTCCTATTGTGTGGAGACAGTACCGTATCAATGATATCCCCCTGAATGTAGAACTGAAAATTAGGACAAGGATTTGTCTGGAGTGTATGACTAAAAGGTCTTCGCTGGGCCAAAACTCAGCATGACAGCAGGGCTTCTTATATCCCATTATTAATCTAACTAAACTCAGTGAGACAGCCAACACACAACACAATACTGAAATAAATGTTTCTCACATTTACATTTATATATATTTTTATTGCATTGTATTTTATATTATTGTTTTAGGTGTGGTGAATCATTCAGTAAGAGCTTTTTAAATGTGAATGTGAATCCCTTATGGATATTTTTGGGATTATTTGGGCTAGTGAGAAAGTAGTTCCAATGCAGTACCACTAAATCTCTGGATCCTTATGGTTGTCTTGTCTTGCTGTTCCTACAGAGTGCTACACAGCCAACGGTGAAGACTACCGGGGATGGCAGAACCAGACAGGCCTGATGGGGGGAAAGCCCTGCCTCTACTGGAACGAGACCTTTCAGCACCCGTACAACACACTCAAGTATCCCAATGGAGAGGGTGGACTGGGACCCCACAACTTCTGCAGGTAACTGCACTGATCAGGAGCAACAGAAAGCATGTATGAGTGTATATACATGTGTGAAATTAATTATATTGTTGTTCATGTGGGTATAGTGTTTGTGTGCGTGTGCGTGTGCGTGTGCGTGTGCGTGTGCGTGTGCGTGTGTGTGTGTGTGTGTGTGTGTCTGTGTGTGCGGCCATATGTTGGAAGACTAGAGTGTGATCACAGTGGTTGTTGACTGCTCCTTGTGTAATGTCCTGTTGTGATTTTCTCCATCTGACTCCAACCTGAAGCCAGGCACCCAATGGCTAATAGAGTCCAGACCTCTTGGGTTTCTCTTCTGCTCTCCCTTGTTTTTTCTTCCCTTGCCGCTACAAGTCTTTTCCCAATTCGCCCTCTGTTGTTTTCCCTCCGGACGCTTTGACAAGAGGCAAATCAAACACAGCATCTCAGACCTGTGACTGGAGAAGCTGGCCCGTGCGTTCAACACACGAGAGACATCTCATTCTCACAGAGCTTTTCTTCAAACACCTCCCACAGAACAAGGGAGTGGAATCATTTTGGGATATTTGACAGTTGTCAAACCTAAGCCTCGTTTTTTTGTTCTCTGTTCTTTTTTTCACCTCCGTGCCCCTGTCAGTACGGGAAGTCAGAAGTGCTTGAAGAGTTTGTACAAGCAAAGTCGTCCTCAAATCTCTCAGCGCCACAAGCACTCGGGGATTTGCCTGCGGTGCGCGGCACTGAGCATCGGTGGCTGGCGGCTGCCGGCTGCCATGCTTTTTTCCCCTTTCGACTTTCGGCTTTCCCAACCCAAACCCAGTGGCCCCATCGCCCAAAAGAGAGAGAGAGAAAGAGAGAGAGAGAGAGAGAGAGAGAGAGGGAGGGAGGGAGGGAAAGGTTCTTTACGAGATGGATTTACTCTGTCAGTCGGTTGTCTTTGGAAACATTGGACAGACGTGACGGCTTAGCAAGACCTGCTGTAGAGCTTGTGCGTGCGTAGGCACTAGTCGCTCACTCACCAGCCACTCGGCCTTTGCGCCACTAACGTAACGCATGACCTAGTCCGTATGGAAAGCTTTACAGGATTTTTTGGTGAAGCGACACACACACAAACACACACACACACACATACACACACTAGTCATCCTTACTCTTCCTCACTGACTCACTGAAACGTGGCATGCACAATGTCAGGAAAGAAAACGAGTTCTCACTGCACTCGACCCATCTCTGACAGTGATACATCGCTGACACGGTCCATAAAGAGAAACAAAAGGAAGTCTCTAGAAACGAAACATAACTCAGAGATGACCCCCCCACCCTCCTCACATCTCATCTGTGAGCCTTTACCGGCATAGCCAGCCAACCAGACAGCCCTTACAGACTGCTTTGAGTTTGGGTGAGCGCAGTCACAACCACACTTCTGTATTGCCTTCTTACTGAGGCACTGGAGCTTGAAGCCACCCTGTAGAAACACAATGAGGCTGAGGATGAGAGATGACACACACCAATTTCCACACACACACACACACATAGAAACTGAGATTTGTTCCGCAAGCAGCTGGGAGTTTTGGGCTAGGAGTTCAGTCTGTGTCAGTGGCTGATTATGCTGGGAATGGCCAGAATGGAGGAAGTGAAAGAGAAAGGTTTCTCTAACCTTTCCTTTCTCCCTGTTTTTTTTTTTTTCTCCTCCTTTTGCTCTCCCCCTTTCTTTTTCTCTCTCTTTATCTTTATACACTTATCTTGTATATATTGTTTTATAGACCCAATTCAGTCCCCCCCCCCCCCCCCCCCCCCCCCCTTCCACACACACACACACATCTTCTCTTTGGGCTTGCCTCTCTTCCCTTTCTCACTGGAATGATCTAGAAGGTGAGATTGTAGCATCTGACAGGTCTGAGGTCCGGCCCAGTTAGGAGAACTAGGGGAAAAACTGAGCCGCCTTTCATGTGGTGGCTGTGGCCAGGACACAAGGGCAGCGAGTAGTGACTCAGTAGGGGATGGAGGACCCAGCATCAGGCCCGCTACTAAGCCTCTGGAGGAGGCCGAGGCCACGGATTATAACCAGAGCCAGAGTAGGCTTTCATGGCTCTGCACCACTGGGCCGTGCTGTACCGTGTTGTGCCATTGGTATCTGCTCTCTCCCTGGGTCAGAACCAGACAAAACACACAGAGTGAGACCTAGACACACTAAAGAGCCAAAACCAGTGAGCCTGCAGCCGGCTCATGTAGCTCCGATTACTGTAATGCACTGAGTTCAGGTAAAACTTCACTAAAGTTTTGTAACATTTTAAAGCTACAGTCAGGAATTCTGGTGTGTAACTAACAACTCCAGCGCCTCCACTACCAAAGGGACACATAAATCCTTCCAGACACCTCTCGAAGCCTGAGTGGCACTGCTACTGTAGTGGGGATATAGGCAGCAAAGATTTAAGTGTGAAGATAAAGTGTGCTTTTTCGACAGTGGGTTGTGAAGGTTGTTTCTGGGGACATCGTAGTTGTTATAAGCTTTTGAATCATCTGTGCAACATCTTTGGAGGTCAAATGTGGGTCATCACATACAGAAATAGCACTAGGTCTGAGTGTTTAGTGCATGAAAATCAAGCATGTGCACTCCCTCTCCCTCTCTCTGAGGCTGTTGACTCAGTGTGGCTGTGCTAGAGATCGTACACTACTCTGGGTTGTGTTCTCGCTGAACCATTGACAGCCAAATTGCAAAGCCCCCTGCAGCACTGAGATGTTGGTAAGCCGCAACAACAGAGAGAACCCAGAGAAAGAGAGAAAGCAAGTGACTGGGACATAGATAGAGTGAGCGTATGAAAACACTTCTCATTTATTATACTTGGTGAATGTGGATGATTAAAGTTCTGGTCCAGTGATGGAGGCTCGGGTAAACTGCCCATGTGGAACAGATCTGAACAGCACTGATATTTCCCATTGCTGTCAAAGAGAGTGCAGAACCAGCCTGTAAACAATAAACAGCAAGATGAAACATTCTGATTGCCTGGTGTCTGCTAACCTCCCCTAGTGTTACTAACTAGATGGACTTCTGGTTTCAGCCCTACTCTACCCTACTCTACTCGTCCCGGTTTAGTAGTGCAAAAGCGCCATATATGTTAGAATGTATACATCCCTAATCTGGTCACAAAAAATGTGATCATAAAATGTCTTCTGTCAGATCATGGGGAAGAAATTGGAGAGAAAAAGACACAGGATCTACTGATACAATGTAACAGGACAGACAGCTACTTATTTTGGTGCCTAATTCTGGCAGAATTAGCATCCTTAGCTTAGGTTGGAGGATTTGATGCTGTCATATCCAACCAGGTCTATGTTGTGTAGGGGAGGTTGCAAAAATGTAATTGATTCCTAGAGCAATGTGTTGATTACAGTAGCTGGAATCATTAATGGGTTGGCCCAAGCCACCCTAGTGATTTGTCCTGTTGTTAGGATTTTTGAACTCGTTATGCTGTTGGGATGCATAGCAAAATATTTAGTAGCCTAAATCAAAAATGTGACTCATAGAAAATGTTAAGTAAATGTTAAGTAAGTACAAGAAGGGTTAATAAAAGTGTACGTCACTCTTATGCAGTCAGTATATTGTGTGTCATATTCACTAAGTTGTTATAATATATAATAGACTATAAATAGACTATATTATACTATACTATATTTAGACTATATGTGTGTGCCTGTATTAACATTTACCATGTCTGACATAAGGGTATAGGATTAACATGATGGAGTACACCTTTAGTTCTATGAATATATCACAGAATGATGTTACAGGTGGATATTGTTGTCCAGATGAACAGATGTTTTCAAGTACCCAATAAAATGCAGATGGTTTGGACAGGGTTATGGAGCATATTTTATATGGAGCGTGCATGCCTCTGTCTGTGTGTTGTTTGTGTGTGTGTGTGTGTGTGTGTGTGTGTGTGAATGCATGGTTATGGCGGGCCTGTTTGTAGGTGTTTCTGTGTATGTGTATGTCAGTGTGACTGTGCTTATGTCTCTCTCTCTATCTCTCTCTCTCTCTTTCTCTCTCTCTCTTTCTCTCTCTTACTCTTTCTGTGTGTGTGTGTATGTGTGTGTGTGTGTGTGTGTGTGTTAGTAATCTGGCAGTGCATTCAGTTGTTAGCTCACACACACACACACTCACACACACAAGAAAGGCAGGAGGGCCAGTGTTGCGAGAGGAGCCTAATGACCCACACATTTCATCTTTACGGCGCGCTGTAAAACAACAACCCCAGAGCAGTGGGGGAAGCAGAGACAGGGGCAGCCCAGGCTGTAATCCCCTCTCACAGCACACAGCAGCCACTGCTCTGGAAAAGGTCAAGAGACCCTCATGGTGCTATTTCCGCAGTCACACACAAACACACACACACACACATACACAAACACACACATCTATGTACACACACTGCATATACCGCACAAGACACGTACAAACACACAAACATCACACTTAAGCTGGATTTATACTTCTGCGTCGCGTCGTCGCAGACACCGTCGCAGACACCTTCGCCGACACCTTCGCCGACGTTTTTGATTTATACTTCCGTGCCCGATTTATACCTCTGCGTCCGCGTAATTGCTACGCGTGGCAGTTCACTGCCACAACGCTAGGGGGTTATTGAGTTTAGAAAGGGTCCTTTGCGTGTGTGCTTTCCGGTCGTTGCGTTGCGAGTATTGTCATGAATTGATGTAAAGCGGACCAATCACAATTCATTACGTCTGCGTCGGTCTGCGTACCGTGTCGCCGACACTTTGACGCGAAAGCTGGATTTATACTTCTGCGTTGCGTCGTCGCCGACCTTCGCCGACACCAGTCAGACCTTCGCCGACACTACGCATACACCTTTCGTGCGCATGAAAGAAATCCTGACTTCGCGTCTAAGTGTCGCCGACACGGTACGCAGACCGACGGAGACTTAATGAATTGTGATTGGTCCGCTTTACATCAATTCATGACCAGAGAAAGTAATGACCTGATAACGTTACGGATACTAACGTATCCTCGGTTCTCTGAGTGAGAAGCCGAAACGTACGAGTGGATGATGCCTATCATCTCCTACAATTTTAACCAACCCTTTGAAAAAAGGGCAGTAAGCGCTCTGACGCGCGCAGGCAACTACTTAGACAGCCCTGCGTGACGTCAGAAAGTCTATATATTGACTGCGCTTACGCTTCAGGTCCTCTTTGCCAAGCTCGCCAGCGTCGGCGACTTGAGGCCCGAAGCGTACGTTTCGGCTTCTCACTCAGAAAACCGAGGATACGTTAGTATCCGTAACATTCTCTTTCGTTTCAAAGCCGAAACGTACGAGTGGATCACTACAACCAAGCCTCAAGAGCCCTACACCGAGGAGCCCGAGGTGGGAAGATCCATGGGTCCGCCGCCGGGCCCAGAGAGAACACTCTCTGCTACACCCGGCCTGGTGACGTCCAATGCGTAAAAACGCGCAAAGGTGTTGCCTGAGGCCCACGAAGCGCTCAGACAGATATCCTGCATAGGGACGCCTTTCCAGAAGGCCCAAGAAGCCGCCACTCCACGGGTGGAGTGCGCCCTGACATGAGCAGGCGGAGGAGCACCCGCCGCCTCATATGCCAGACGTATGGCTTCAGTAAGCCAATGTGACATGCGTTGGGTAGACAAGGCCTGACCCTTGGCACGCTCGCCATGGCAGACAAACAACTGGTTCGTCTTCCTGATGCTCTGCGTACGCGTCAAATAGGCACGAAGCGCTCTGACCGGGCACAGAGTGACGGGCACAGAACCGCCCGTCTCAGGAAGGGCTGAGAGCTCAATGACCCTCGAACGAGGGTCAGTAGACAGCACTTTCGGGCGAGAAAAGGGATTCGGTCGCAGCGTTACCCGCGCGTCATCTTGCGTGAATTCAAGACAGTCAGGACTGACTGACAAGGCAGTCAGATCGCTAACACGCTTCACTGAGACCAGAGCGAGCAGAAGCGCAGTCTTAAGGGAAAGCATCTTTAGACTGGCACTCAACAGAGGGTCAAAAGGCGTAAGAGCCAGTCCGCGTAGGACAGTGGCCAGGTCCCAAGTAGGGACCGAACGTGTGGAAGAGGGGCGAAGCCGCCTGACGCCCTTCATGAAGCGCGACGCAAGGGGGTGAGCGCCTGGGGAAACGCCAGCATAGCCAACATGGCATGCTGAAATAGCTGCGAGGTACACCTTCAGAGTAGAGGGTGTACAACCCTGATCAAACAGGTGTTGCAGAAAAGCAAGCACCTCGCCAATAGGGCAGACTAGAGGATCACAGCCTCTGTCTCTGCACCACGTGCTGAATACACGCCACTTCAGTGTATACAACGACCTAGTGGATGTAGCTCTAGCAGCCTGAACAGTCTCTATAACTGCGCCTGACAGGCCGCTCTCTAGGAGACGTGCCCGTTCAGGGGCCAAGCCGTCAGTCTCCATGCTTCCGCCTTGGGGTGCCACAGCGACCCGTGAGCCTGCGATAGGAGATCCCTCCTCAGAGGGAGGGTCCACGGCTGGCCGTCCAACAGTGAGACCAGATCTGAGAACCAACTCTGAGATGGCCAATTGGGGGCGATCAGAATCACCCTGTGAGCCCCCGCTCTGATTCTGGCCAGTACCTGACGCATCAGAGGAAGGGGGGGAAAAGCGTAGAGCAGACCGCACGGCCACGGATGCGCCAGCGCGTCTGACCCTAGCCGCGCATCTCGCTCCAGCGAAAACCACGCTGGACAGATCGACTCGTGCCCGCCCAAAACGGGACCAGAGGCTGTGCACCACGGCTGGGCAGAGGCTTCAGTCGGTTGCACGCGGAACACCCCTGGAGAGGAGGTCCGCGCTTGTGTTGCGTACACCTGGCAAGTGCGCCGCCCTGATCGACAGGAAGTGGCGGGAGGCCCAGGTGAGCAGCTTGTACGCCAGGCGAAACAGGTCCAGAGAGCGCGTGCCGCCCTGGCGATTGATATACGCCACAACAGTGGTGTTGTCTGTACGCACCAGAACGTGTTCTCCTCCGAGAAGAGGGAGAAACTTCTTCAGAGCGCAGAAGACAGCTAGGAGCTCTAACACATTGATGTGTAATCTCCTGGAGGCTGTGCCCCATGTCCCCCTGGCGGGGCGACCGCAGCAAACGGTACCCCAGCCACTCTTGGACGCATCGTTGGTCACCGTCATGCGTCTGGCTATAGCGCCCAGGGCGCCGCCTTTGGTGAAGGACGACGGCTTGCGCCAATGCGCGAGGGCTAGCCATATGCGTCTGGACACTAAGATCCGACGGGCGGGATTCGACCTGGAGGACACACCTAGTTCTGCTAAGGCGAGCTGCAGCGGCCGTAAGTGTAAAAGGCCGAGTGGGACAGCGCCGCCTGCGGCGCACAGAAGGCCCGTCAGTCTGAGACACAGCCTGGCCGAAACGCAGGCACCTAGTCTGAAGTGGCGTAGACTCGCCCTGACGTCCTGAAGTCTCTTCGGAGTGAGCGTCGCTCTCATTGAGCGTGAGTTCAGCCTCACGCCCAAGAACTCGACCTCCTGAGTGGGAGAGAGCATACACTTGCTTAGGTTTACTAAGAGGCCCAGATTGTGCAGGTGACGCAAAACAGTGTGAGCCTGTGACGTTAGGAGCTGTCTGGAACCCGCCAGCAGCATCCAGTCGTCCAAGTAATTGAGGAGTCTGATCCCCTGAGCGCGTAGAGGAGCGATCGCGAACGCACTTGGTGAAGCACCGAGGTGCTAGAGACAGACCGAAAGGGAGGGCTGAGTACTCGTAAGCTCTGCCCTCGAAGGCGAAGCGTAGAAAACGCCTGTGCCTCGGGACTATACCTATGTGAAAATAGGCGTCCTGGAGGTCTATGGTGACCATGTAATCCCCCTGGCTGACTGACTCCGCCACCATACACCCCGTGAGCATGCGAAAGGTGAGAGGTTTGAGCGAGGCATTGAGCGCTCTGAGGTCTAGAATAGGGCGAAAAGCGCCCGACTTCTTGGGCACAAGGAAGTACGTACTGTAACGACCAGCGCGCGTGAGCGTCGGATCTACGTGCTGAATAGCGCCCTTTCTCAAGAGATCGCAAAGCTCCTGTCTGAGAGCAGGGGCCCTGGAGGGGGGCACCACTGACTCCATGACACCTCTGAAGGGTGGGGGTGGCCACCTGAACTGCAGTTGATAGCCCTTCAACACTGTTGAAAGAACCCAACGTGACGTTGTGCACATCGCCCAATTCTGCCTGAGCAGAGCGGCGGAATGAGGAGGCAGCAAGGACAAACGAAGTGCTATGCTGCCTCCGAGTGGCACTGGGGGGGCCGAGGTCAAAGACTGAGGCTGTCCGCGAAGCTGAAGAGCGTCCGACTGACAGGGCAGAGACCCGACGTAGCGTGGGGGCTGAGGGCAAGTTGGTGGTCGGTGAGCCGCGCACTTCACCTGCGACGCCCCATGGGGCGGCCGACCCGGAGTGCGCGTCAGTGACGACCTCGAAGAGGGGGGAGAAGTTTCCCGTCTGGCCAATGGCAGACGTGTCAGACTGGGCAGACAGTTCTGCTCGTATCTGGGCGACAGAAGCGGCGAGAGAGGACAGGGAGGGCTTCTCGACCGTGAACGACTCCGATGCGTCGCATGCCCACTGCTTGGAGGCGAGAGAGACAGAGGACGCGGAGACCGTGACATTATCAGAGGCCTCGGCGCCACCTGGGCGTCGTCGAGGCGTGACATCACGTAAGGCGCATAGCGCACGGCGTGTGTAAGCTGAACGCGCGGCGGAGACCAAGTCGGTGCCCCAGTGCGCGACAGCGCTGACAGAACAGAGAGCGTCCTCCGGCCTGGGCCGGGGCTCATTGTGAAACATTGCCCCAGAGGGGCGATAGTGTGTGTGCGGAGTGCTTGTGAACAAGGCAAACTCAGCGCCCCGTAAGGGGGTGAGATCAGAGAGGACTGCCGAAGCGGGGGGGAATGCTCCGAGCTGGGGACTGCAGAGCGGAGACCCGTGCCTCTTAGAGCACACAGAGGCATAGCAGTCAATGGATGGTGATCGCATGACATGCTCTGCCGCGCACACGCGATCGTATCAGGATCGCTGTGGCCTCTTGCGCCGCTCCTGGCTGGTTGGACGGTTGACGGGAGCCACGCGTCCGCGTGAGCAAGAGCGCTGCCAAGCAGGTTGCGACCCAGTAGCCGGCAGTGGCGCGGCTTTGGGCGCGGCCGCCTTCTTCTTCTGCTGCGTCCGTTGAGGCGCGCGAGCACGCGTCTGAGGGGTAGCGGGAGCGGCTGACTGAGGCGGCGCACGTTTAGGAAGCACGGGTTGCAGGGCCTGAGCCGCCGACTTCGTCTTTTCCAAGCGATCGCGCCGTAGTTCCAGCGCCTGGCCAAACAGAGCATCAGCGGAGATGGGAGCGTTCATAAGATGTCTCTTCTCCTTCTCTGGCATAGACGAAAGGTTCAGTCAGAGGTGCCTGTCTAAGACGACCAAGGAGCCAAGGGAGCGCCCGTCGGCTTTAATGGCCGCCCTGATGGCCAGTGAGGTGAGAGCGGTAGCTCTGCGCAGCTGATGGAGGGTTAGGTCCGACGGCTGCGCTGATAGATCTGCCACCAGTTCCTCAGACAGAGAGGAGAGGAGAAAGGCGGTGTTCATCGCCCTTATCGCCTGGCCTGTACAGATGAAGGCCTTGGAGGCGAGCTTCTCCGTGCGCTGGCACGGCTTGGAAGGAAGCTCGGGAGGCGATGTCCAGGTGGTGGCAGAAACTGGTGCTAGACAACAAGCGACCGCATCCTCCAACGCGAGGGAGCTGCATGAGGCCACTGGCGCCCGCTCTGTCCATCGCGTAAAATGCCGCATGCCCCTGGATAGGGGCAA
The DNA here is from genome assembly GCA_017657215.1 of Limnothrissa miodon. Classification (NCBI taxonomy): domain Eukaryota; kingdom Metazoa; phylum Chordata; class Actinopteri; order Clupeiformes; family Clupeidae; genus Limnothrissa; species Limnothrissa miodon. Next base: position 21,008 of record JAGFZM010003479.1, read on the forward strand.
TGGTGGCGAAGGGAGCCTCCCAGGAGGCCTGCGCATCGGCCACAACCGTGGGGTGAGCAGGGAGCGGGAGGGCATCCGGAGAAGGGAGCGCGCCGGAGAAGGGGTCAAAACGCCCTCCCGGACAGCGCTGAGGCGGAGGCAGGCCTAGCCTGCTAGCCGCCTGTGTAGCCAACGAAGCTAGCTCAGAAGCTAACTGGGCGGCGTGAGTCTTCATTATCGGTGGCAGGTCTTCCACGGTGGCGCAACCTTTAGCGGAGAAGAAGGAAGCGAGCTCCTCCTCGTCCACCGCTTCGATAACTGGGTCGTCATTGTCGCCCTGGGGCGGCGTAGTAGCCGCGCGGGCAAAGGTAGCGCCGATGGAGCTAGCAGGGCTAGCCTGGTGGGCCGCGGTTAGCTGACTAGCTGGTAGCTGACTAGCCGCTGAGAAGCTAACCGACGGCCGAATAGCCACTGAAGACCGGTCGATTAGCCCATCCGGGTGCGAGGACGCCGGGGGAAAATCGATAGACTGGCAGGCGGGGAGAGCACTGACACCAACGGGGGTAGAAGCCGCCCCTGGACTACCAGTGGAACCCACGAAAAATGCCGCTCTGTTGGCAATAGCCGCAGGGGAGAGCCGTTCGCAAGCCGAGCAGAGATCTGGTCGCGAAAAAGCGAGCATAGCATGCTCGCTCCCCATACAGATGAAGCATATAGCATGGCGGTTGGAAATCGAGCACTTGGAGCAAGACGGAATCCCTCGGAGAGCTTTGAAAAAAGCTTTTGTGGTGGGCTTTCAAAAAAGCCGTTGGTTTTTAGAATATTTGCTAAAGCAAACGGAAAAACGACTCAGAAACACACGCAGTAGGCGAGGTGAAAGAGGCAAAGAGGACCTGAAGTGTAAGCGCAGTCAATATATAGACTTTCTGACGTCACGCAGGGTTGTCTAAGTAGTTGCCTGCGCGCGTCAGAGCGCTTACTGCCCTTTTTTCAAAGGGTTGGTTAAAATTGACTTCAGAAAAAGTAGGAGATGATAGGCATCATCCACTCGTACGTTTCGGCTTCGAAACGAAAGAGAACTATGCTTATTAACCAGACAAAGCTTCCCATCAACGCATCCGACACAGTTTGGGAAGTTCCACAGTCTCCAGAAATCTCCGGCTATCGTTTCCCACTGGTTAGTTGACGGACAGGGCAAATACTCCGACACAATAGATGACACTGTGGATGAGGCCAGCTTGTAGCTTGTCGCTAGCTACAGCCTGTTGATTTGCACCAGAAGCCAATACTCGCAATGGAAAGCACACACGCAAAGGACCCTTTCTAAACTCAATAACTCCCTAGCGTTGTGGCAGTGAACTGCCATGCGTAGCAATTACACGGACGCAGAGGTATAAATCGGCCACGGAAGTATAAATCAAAAACGTCGGCGAAGGTGTCTGCGACTGTGTCTGCGACGACGTGACGCAGAAGTATAAATCCAGCTGAAGTCAGGATTTCTTTCATGCGCACGAAAGGTGTATGCGTAGTGTCGGCGAAGGTCTGATTGGTGTTGGCGAAGGTCGGCGACGACGCAACGCAGAAGTATAAATCCAGCTTCAGGTAATCATGCTGGAGACTGCACACACATACTCATACGCACACACAGTCATTTTGGCATCGATTCACACAAACATGCACATACACATGACTACTTACATTAGGGCTGCAATTCTTGATTTATTTATGTAGTCATCTGTAGATTATTTTAATGTCAGTAAACTGTTGTTTCTGCCCCAATCTCACTCACACCTGCATCCGTAAACATAATATCTTTTAGTAAAAAATGCAATATCTTGTGAACCACAAACAAGCCTCACTAGCTAATGAAAACCTCACTAATGAAAATTCTAAACAAAATGAACAAACTGAAGTAGAACGTTTATTAAACCGATGGCTTTATTGGAGAGAATGAAGGTAATCATATCTACATCTTCTGGTTGTCTTCCTGGAGACCACTGCTGACCTATTATCCTTGTCAGATGTTCATTCTTATTAGACCAGGTCAGGAAAAACCCAGTTCCCAGTTGCATACCAATGCTCTTTAATGACTCTTTAGAAGAAAATGTGAACATCTTGGCCTCTGCCTTATTTATCAGTAGTTGCACATACTGTATTGGTAGTAAGGACGCCTCAGCATGAAGCTCCCCATGTCCCAAGGCCCACCATTTCACTAAAGTTTTGTCCACAGGCAAAGCCAATGCAGTCTGTAACTGAATGGAAGAGATATATAAATCTATATTGGACTTTTATAGTAAACACTTCTGTATGTGTAGATACACTGTAATGAATTACATGGGTAATACAGTGTAGATCTATGACTGTGTTATGTCTGTGTACTGGCAGCATGGAGTGGATTTGAGTTGTGTGCACTGCATTTAGGCTGGAATGTGTGGTGTCAAGTACACATTGAGGTGGGTGGATGTTCTCCTCATGCGTGCACTCTTTGGACTTCTGCTTTATATATTAGGTTCTAGCTTATGGCTTTGTTAAGCTGTATGAGTGTGTATGTGATTGCAAGACTCTTATGACACTGAAAGAACACAGAAACAGTCAACTAAAAATAATCAGCACAAGTTTCAAATGTGTTTGATTGGTAGATTCATAGCTGTTCCCACAAAGTTTCTGTTTTAGCATTCCAAATGTTATCTTGAGAATGAAGTTGAACTCTCATTGATTTGGTTTTTATTGTCGAAACAGTCTGTACCGAATGTTTAGTTCCTGCTGTTTACAGTGAGAGGCTTCACAGCCCACATGGCAGTGAAGTATGTCCTTTTGGTCCATAGTAAAAATAATGCCGTATTAGTATCATATTGTAATAAATGGCCAGTGCTAGGGGGTCCTATACACAATCATCACTCTGACTGAGACATCGTTGGACCTCAAACTCCTTGAGGACAGAGAAGCCTAGAGTGAAAATACTATTACATCAGGGAGAGAGAGAGAGAGAGAGAGAGAGAGAGAGAATACAAAAGAGAAAAATCCATTGACGGTAAGGAGCATGAAAGCTTGAGAATCTCCACAGATTATGCTCCTTTGGGGCTGTTTCGCTTTCATGTCAGCCACTGATACGTCGAGCGTGCGTGGCCTGGGGGTGTGAACTGAAAGTTACCGTGGCGACTGTGCCTGCATGTTCTGCTGCGGCCTGAGCCTGCGTTTACTTTCCTTCTTCGTTCTTTTCCTTGTTCTCCACCCAGGGTTCACAAATATTTCACGCTGAGGTATTACACCAAGGCATGTGCTTTTACAGATAAGCCAGGCCAGATTTTTAAAGTTAATCATAATATTTTATGATTAGGGGAACTCAAAAGAATGGTTATTAGATTTTGGGAAGGGGGAGAGGGAGTCTTTGAAGGGATGCCAGTTACGCACAGCTGCCTGTGTGGAGTTTCAGATGGGCCCAGGCCTCAACGGTGACCAGTGTGTTGTGAAGTTGGCACGGCCCTGGGCCGCCATAAAATGCCATCCGTTGCTATGGGCTGTTTCCAATAGGCTGCCTAGGAGAGTTTGGAGAAGTTTACTATCAATCCCATATGGGAACAGAGAGATACATTTGAATGCATGTGTTTAATGTAGCATATCCATGCATGCACGCACGCACATACACACACACACGCACACATACACACATACACACAGAGTCTGGCAGTTGTGCAGTTCGAGCTTTCATAGTGTTTCTTTGATTAAATAGCACACACACACACACGCACACACAGAGGAAGAAAGAAAGAGTGAGAAAAGGAGAGTCTGCTGGTTGTGCAGTCCATTTGGACTTTCATAGTCTTTCTTTGAAGATTAAGTAGCACACACATGTATAGGCTTTTGCATGTTGCAGGCGCTTGTCTGGCATTAAAAGGTGTAGAGGCTCACCTGTGCTCACTGGTGCTCTCTGCTGTGGAGCGCTACGAGACGTGACTTTTGTGTAATGCTCTGTACAAATAAAACTGAATTGAATTGAATTAGACTGAAGGCCTGGCTCCTTGTGCTCTGCTACCTTCATTCCTTTGCAGCTGTTATTGTGCGATCTGAGCTTTCTGGGAGCTAGCAGTGGGCAGTCGGACTCGGGCAGGGAAGCAGGCAGCTGTGTGAGGGGGGCCTTTAGCCAGTAAAGGAGATGGGCTTTGAAACAGGAGACTATAGGGGATCCCTCACTTGAACCACAAGCACAAGAACTAACCCCACAATCCCCCCCCCCCTCTTCACACACACATACACACACACACATACACACAGGTTTGAGGGCTGCTGTTCCATCGCTGGACTGCTTTTTGATCAAAGAGACCGGTGTAAGGGATGAAGGACTCAGTTGAAGTGTAAGAGGTTTTTGGTGTGTGTGTTTGTGCATGTGTGTGTGGCAGTGGAGGGCAGTTAGGGTAGGTGCAGGGGTCCTTCCTCTCATGTTGCACAGTGGCAGTAATTTACTCGTCACCCTCAGGGAACGATTAGCTCTCAGAAACCAGGTGATGAATTATCACTGGAGCTTCAAGGTGATCACACTACCGATCGTCGGCAGTCAGTGGGGCCTGTGGCGCTTGATAATGATGAGCCTTTGACAGAACCTATGCGTTTTCTGGGTGTTTGAGAGAGTGTGCATGAGAGTCTTTTTGTGTGGTTAACGTGTGTGTGCATGTGTGTAAAAGAGTGTGTGTGTGTGTGTGTGTGTGTGTGTGTGTGTGTGTGTGTGTGTGAGTGAGTGTGTGTGTTATGTCTTTAGTCTCTCTGTTTCTATGGTGGTGGCCTTTTGAACCCAGGCCGGGCAGAGAGTGCAGCATCTAAGAGCGGCCTTTCAAACAGGTGTGAGACAAGAGGCTGGCCTGAATTATTCAAAGCTGCATGTTAACTACAAACAAGCTGCCAGCCAGTTGGCATGAACAACCAGCCAGGGAGAACACTTTCTCTTTACTATCTTTCTCCCTTGCTCTCTCCCTTTTCCTCTCTCACTTCTCCTGTGTACCAAAAGAAAGATATAACTTCAGTAAGACACAGTTAAGTAAGTGTGTGTGTGTGTTGTGTAAATATAGGCTATGTGTATGTGTGTGTGTGTGTCTGTGTGTTAGAGGGGTGGGGCGGGGTTAGGAGACGGTGGATATGATTTCTCTCTTCCCATAGAATATAAAGACAAGCATCTCTGTGGTTAACTCAATCTCACCCCAAGGTTAAGTTTCTCTGCCTTTTTTCCCCCGGATAAAAAAGGCTGTCTCGATCAATATGGCCCTCTGTTGTGAGTGAGATGAAGCGAATGTGGAAAGTGTTTTTGATAGAAGAAGAAAAGCGATGGAAACGCCCCGCAGATGCCCCCACACAATGGGCCGTAATCAGATAGCAGTGAGCCACGGGTGGGGTGGGGAGAGAGAGAGAGAGAGAGAGAGAAAGGGACAGAGGTGCACTGCTGTTGTTGGCTCCTCAGTGAAAAGAGAGACTGAGGTTTCAGGCTATTAGAGGGTCCCCTGATGGGGGACACCCTTCTCTTCCCAGCCGATAGAGAGAGAGAGAGAGAGAGGGAGAGAGAGAGAAGAAAGAATAAAGAGACCCCCCCCCCCCAAACTCACACAGACACCCTCCACAGCTTGCTGTTGTTTAAATCAGTAGCCTCGTCTGGAAATCTATAGCCTATTCCTTTTCAAGTGGTGGGACAGTCAAGAGTTTAAAAGGTAGTAAGGCTCCCCTCTAGTGACACTCTCTCTTTCACCATTATCATTCTCTCTTTCTTCTTGTCTGTTTAATTTTTTTCTTTTGCCTCTTTCTCTCTCTCTATCTCTCTTTTTTGCTCTCTAACAAAAGAGGCAGCCAGGCTCAGCAGGTTTCTGTGTGTGGCAGACAAAGAATTGAGTGGAGCCTAGTTTGAGTGAGTGATTGTGAGTGTGTGTGTGTGTGTGTGTGTGTGTATGTGTATGCCTGTTCGTTTGCTTGTGCATGTGTGTGTGTATGTATTTGACAGAGTGTGCTGCTGAAATGGACTGGGCTTTCAAACACCAGGATGACCAGCACACAGGACATGAAAATGAGAGGGAAAAAAGATTAGGAGGAGGAGGAGAGAAACAGGGAGAGTCTCCCACAATCTCTCTCTTCTTCTTCTTCTCTCTCTGTCTTCTTATGCTGAGATAAGATAAGAAGAAAGAAGAAGGAGGAAAAGGAGGAGAGGGAAGAGGCCCTTCTGCTTCTTTATTACTCTCTTGCCTCCTCCTGTTCTCTCGAGGCTGCCAGGCGCCTGACTGACAGCTCATAAGCAAATGCTCTAGTCTTGCTGACAGGCTACATGCCACTGCAGCAAGAGTTTGCTTTCTATCTCTCTCTGTTTCTTTCTCTCTCTCATGGGTGGGTTATACCTAGGTATGAAATCTCTGTGTCACATACACACACACACACACACTCACACACACACACACACACACACTCTTCTTCTATCTATGTTTGCCTATCTTGTAATCTCATGACGAGTTGTGTCCAGTGCTAGAATTTAGTCCAAGTAGAGCATATGTGTAATTTTAAGGGACTCGTGTCACATGGACATGTGGCTGTTTTGGGAGCAGTCAACCTCAGCCTTGGCCCTGTTTAAATAGGGGCCCCATCTCAGATATTGTGTTTATCACGAGTAGCTTAGGGACACTTGCTACTCCCGTGTCCTAGCCAGCCGAGTCCAGTGTTTCCCACAGATCTGAAGGCAATGTGTGGTGGTGGGGCTGTCTGACTGGGGGGGGGGGTACTTGCTTTGTCTGACCGGACACAGACACACATTCGACACCCCCCCACACACACACTTCAACAACATCAGCATCCATCTCTAAATCATTATAGCACCAGATGTATAGCACACACACACACACACACACACACACACACACACACACACACACACAAACACAATGATGCTTGTCTTTGCCTTCAAGCTGAAGATTTCATTCCTTCTGCTTAGCAAACACATCACTGAGATAGGCCTAAGCCAGTTTCATTAGAAATGGTTAATCATTAAATTTGCCCACTTCCTCATACATGCACTCTTCCTCCAAAAACACAGGTATCTCCGTTCTGAACTCAAGGACAGCACAGCTTTATGATCAGCTCCCATCTCCTCGCAAAGAGCGGAGAACAGTCACGCATCTTTCGCGATTGGGTGTGAAGTCTCCAAGTGTCTGCGCAATGTTAGGCCTCATACTGTCTGCTGCCAGTTGTCTAAGACACATGAGTCGCTCTTCATCCCCAACTGTGGATACAAACGCAAACGCATCATCATACTTTCTTTTTGGATGACTTTTCGTTTTTTTTAGTCCGCCTGTCTTATTCTCATTCTCGCTGTGTGCCCATATGCATACCTCACGCAAATACTGCATACCTCATTTTTGCGCTACCCGAAGTTGGGAATTGCCACAACACCAGCTCTCGACGCATCGTCTACCTAGAATGCTACGCGGGAGCGGAATTCGCTTCTCATAGAAATGAATAGGGATAGTGTGTTGCGGAATCCGCATTGCGTGCTAGTGGATCACCGGCGTAAGTGAGAGACGCGTGAGTGACAGAGAGACGCAGGGAGAGCGGTGAAAGGAAATACAAGTTAATGAATACGATGTGTAGGCTGTTTTTAATACATTAAAAGACATTTGGTGTTTTGGGCCCTAGTGCTGCCGGGTCTGGTCATGGCAACTGGACAGTGTGTTCAGCACACTACAGGCATAGGACACAACAGGGAGTGCTCTTTGGAAAGCAGCAGGGGGTGAGGGGTGACAGCTATTTGTGTTTACTGGTTTCATTTGGGTTTGTATTGGGATCACTTGGATCCATGTAACAGATATAAACATAGACTCTCCCTCCCTCTTTCTCTCTCTTTCTATCTCACTCTTGCTCTCCCTCCCCCCCTCTTTCTCTCTCAGGAACCCAGATGGTGATGTGCGACCCTGGTGCTACATTGCTGACCATGAGGACGGAATCTACTGGAAGTATTGTGACATCCCCACTTGTCAGAGTGAGTAACACAACAAAAAACGCACTCAACAAAAGCACGCACATCCACTCAAGCTTCTGAGTACACACACGGAAGATGGAATTCTCTTGAAAGTACTGAATGAGGCACACACACGCACACACAGACAGGGAGACAGACGCACACACACAACCACACAGTATCTGACACAAACAATCAAATCAATCTTTTATGAATCTTGTGTTTTTACAGTCATTATAGTCAGGGAAAAAAAAACGCTAATTACACCAACCCTGTCCCAACCCTGTCCAGGCTTGTTTAAGTGCCTAGAATCCATCTGCCACTTCTCATTGGCTCATCAGCTTATGTTTGTGTGTGTGTGTGTGTGTGTGTGTGTGTGTGTGTGTGTGTGCGTGTATCTGTCTGTGTGTGGACTGCATGCAGGTGTTGGCCTAGGAATATGTATGCGTGTATGTATGCTGGGCAACACACCAGTGTGTATGTATAAATATGTGTGTGTGTGTGTGTGTGTGAGAGTGTGTTTGTGTGTATGTTTCATAGCTCTATTTCTACCTGTCACTTTGTGTTGTTTTATGTCTCTCTGTGTTCTCTACTGGCTTGGCCCCAGGTTGAGTCGAGTCGAGTGTTTCTGTAATCCGATCAACTGCACAGTCAGACAGACGCCTCCACCCTCTCTTTCTCTCTCTGTGTGTGTCTCTCTCTCACGCAGACACACACACACACACATACACTAACACACACCTGTAGCTAATCGCACCCAAATTGACAGCTACTGGGCAAGCCTTCTCCTTGTCTTTCACATGGAACGTTTCAGAGCCTCTGTGAGATCCATCTGCTAGCTGATTAACTGACAGCTCCACTCATTCCCAATGTGATCAGACAGGATCTGACAGAGTTGGGCTCCTCTCCTCCTTCACCTTCTGCTTGGAAAACGTAGCACATACACTCACTCTCTCTCACACACACACACACACACACACACATACACACACACACACACACACACACACACACAATGGCTAATTTGTACGCATTTAGAAGTGGCACACTACAGCTTGCTAACTCATTCAAAAGTTATGTAGAAATATTAGTTTTTTGTTTACATGTTTTCATTTTTACCACACAACTCTTTCACCCTCAGCAGCTTACACCCCACCCCCATTTCTTTCCTCTTGACTCTCATCTCAACCACAACTGACCTATTTCAAACAAGTGGCCTTTTAGCCATGGATGTCTGGACAGGACAGCCCCCAAACCAACCCTAAACCCGCGCCCCATTAAATGTGACTCTAAACGGGCACCCGAGGATCCCCCCCCCCCCCCCCCCCCCCCTCCC
>JAGFZM010003480.1:0-30611 GCA_017657215.1 Limnothrissa miodon
ACACACACACACACACACACACACACACACACACACACACACACACATACACACACACTCAGGCAGACACACACACACACACACACGCACACATACAGTACACATACACATTCACACACTCAATAAAAAAGTCATGATAGATCTATCGTCAAAATGAATGTGAAACACTAAAAGAATGTCACACCAGCAGAAAGGTGTTACTAGTGGTCACATACTGCGGCTGTGGCTTTTGCAGAAATGTTTGCAAGGTGACATCAGACAAACCAGCAGTAGTGAGAGAGACGATAACATCAAGTGCATTAGGAGGGCATGGCACAAAAGCAGAACTTTCCTCACATGGTGCAAGATAAAAGGAGGGATTGCAGTGGCCGTGGCAGAAGAATACAGAATGCATGACTGTTGCCAATAGTTCTATTGGTTGTTTATGGAGATAGACAAAACAAACACCAGCGCGCTCTCTGTGGAGTGTGAAGACATGCATGCCACTCTTACAAGCCTGCTGTTAGCTCATTGGAGCCAGATGGGGAATGTTTGTGCATCAGGGCCTCTTTTCTTTCTTTCTCTCTCTCTCTCTCTCTCTCTCTCTCTCTCTCTCTCTCTCTCTCTCTTTCTCCTTCTCCCTCTCTCTCTGCCATCTCATTTTCTCCCTCTCTCTCTCTTACTCATTCTCTCTGTCTTTCTCCACCTCCCTCTGTCTTCTGTCCGGTTCTCTGGATGCTTGTCAGTTGTAGTCAGATGATGAGCAGGGATCCGTGGGTAGCTGTTGGATCACAAAGACAACTGCCAGAATGTGACGGCACATCTTTTGAAACAGTTTGTAATCAAAACGAATTGCCCTGCAGCTTTTGTCAAAATAAAAAATGCAATTTGTGCCATTTTTAAATGTCATTGTGGGTGTGCAAAGTAGGGGGGCTACCAATATGCCCTTCCCCAAAAGTACATGACTTTTCCAGTATGACTCAGCGCTGTCACTCATCAAGGGAAGTGTGTGTGTGTGGGGGTGGGTGTGTGTGTAAGAGAGGGAGAAGTGTGTGTGTGTGTGTCTGTGAAAGAGGTAGAGGTGTGTGTGGGGGTGTGTGTGTGTGTAAGAGAGTGAGAAGTGTGTGTGTGTGTGTCTGTGAAAGAGGTAGAAGTGTATGTGTGACATTCCTGAGTGTAGACCTCTGAAGTTGAGCAAGATTATTTGAGGGAGGGCTTCTGTCCTCTCTTTCTCCACTTTCAAAGTCACGGAACTGGACATGGCCACACACACACACACACACACACACACATGGTGCTGAGTTGTTAGAATCGCAGTCATGGTTGTTTGTCCTGTTGTTGTGTGTTACTAAAACCTCTATCCTGCTGATTGGTGCCTTGGGTGGCAGCCGTGCTTACCAGAAGTCATTCATCACGGAGGGCCGAAAGCAGAAAAACAGCCAGAAGCCGCGAGGCACACGCCGTTCTTCCCTCAGAAATAACAAGACAAATATTTTTCTCCATCTGTTTTCCCTCTCACATCATTTTCACCTCTGTCTTTTCTGCCATGTTATCTCTGTTATTACCTGGCTTATCTCTGTCTGTCTCAATCTATCTCTGCCCTTTTGTTTACCTTTGTCTGTCCATCTATTTTTTGCTTTCTCTCCCTTTTCTCTCTCTCCCTCTTTCTTTCTTTCTTTCTTGCTCTTTCCCCAGGCCTCTTATACACCTCTGTGTATACTCCCTTTGTCCTCTTTTATCCTCTATCTCTTTACTGCTTCCTTCATCTGTTTCTCTTGTCCGAAGTCTCCCTCTCTCTCTTTCTTTGTCTGTCTCCTACTGGCTCTTCCTCTCTCCCCCCATTTCTCTCTTTCTCTCTCTCCCCCTATCCAGGCCTCCTATTCTCCTCTCTACTGTAATGGCTCCATTGCCAGCGGCTCTCTATCAAAGTGTGTGCAGCTTGGCGCATTGTGTTCACACACACGCTGTACTGTATACACATGCCCTAAGAAGTACAGTTTGTGAGTATGCGTGTGTGTGTCTGCTTGCTGTTTAAAAAAACACATATAATTAACATTCCTGACATGCCAATAAACCTGAGCGAAAAACAGAGGGGATGTAAAACAGGTGTGTGTGTCTCTCTCTCGCTCTCTCACTCGAGTTTCTCTGCACCTTTCTTCAGAGGTGTTTGTGTGGTTGGGGAGGCTGCTCAGGTGCACAGACAGGCCAGGGAGGAGATTTGATTCTCATACTCTACACATGAGTGTGTACGTGTGTGTGTGTGTATGTGTGTATTTGTTCCTATTATAAGCTGTCTGCTCAAGTTCTGGCACATATTTTAATTGATCTGTTTTTTGTTTATTGATCTGTTGTTATGTTGTGTACCTATACTGTATACTCCATGTATGTAACAATTACTTTGGCAATACAAATGTGTAACTATTTTCCAAGCCAATAAAGCCCTTTTCAAATGAATCAATTGAATGGAGAAAGAGAGTGTTAGTGAGCTTGTGGTCGTGTAGCATATCCCAGTTGAGTGGAACAGGGACTCTCCATGCTGATCCCCCCTGAAAGTCTCCACTCTCTGGTAATGAGTATTTGATGATGAGAGCTTTCAAAAACTCCTTCTCCTTCCCTCCTATCAACAATTGTCCCCATTTACCTCTTGAAACCCAGAGCAGGGTCTATTTTTATAGGACCCTCCAGCAGCAGCAGCATGCTACAGCCCAGTAGGTATGGGGAGAGATGAGAAAGGAGGAGAGGGGAGGGGAGAGGAAAGGAGGAGAGGGGAGATGAGGAAAGGGTAGGTAGGGAGAAGAGAGAATGAGAAGAGATGGAGAGATGAGGTGAGAGGAGGAGAGGAGAGAAGAGGGGAGTAAGTGTGGCTGATTGAGATAATTAGAAGGGAGATAGAAGGAGGTTGTACTGTTGCAGTGCTTAGTCCTCATAGATACTATGGACCCAAAATAGCCCACAGTACTATTGTACACACACATGCACACATACACACACACACACACACACACACACACACACACACACACACATGCACACCCACTCACACAGAAGGTAAGTAGGCCCTGAGAGATTCAGGCTGAGTGGAGAGGCTGGTACAAACCCCAGGCAGAGGGTGGAGGAGCCAGGGTGCTGCAGCCCAGCCACAGCAAGGCCTGATTGGCCCCAGAGTAGCACAGAGACATTCTCTCTCATTCTCTCTCTCTCTCTCTCTCTCTCTCTCTCTCTCTCTCTCTCTCTCTCTTTCCCTCTCTCTCTTACACACACATACATTTCACACATTGGAGTGTTTCAGCCCAGTTAGTTGTCAGTCAGGCCTGAAATAACAGAGAGTCCTCAAAGCTTGTGGGCAACAGTCAGCTAAGAGCTGTTAGGAGGAGTGGGTGGATGAGCACACACACACACAGTGCACAAAGACACACAAATACTGTACATACACAGGCAGACACACAGAGACAGGCATTCACTCAGACACACAGACAGGCAGGCATCTCTCTCTCTCTTTCATGCACACACACATATACATGTACAGAGAGAAAGACAGGCTGTCACGCATACACACACACGCACATTCTCTCTCATACACACACACACACACTATTCCACAAAACAACAAGGCCTTTTGTGCTATCATCCATATCGGATGCATCTTAAAACACAACCACAACTTAGCTGATTGAAATGTCTCCTTTCTTTTTTCCCCTTCTGCCCGTCATTCCTGCCGCAGCAGTGAGAGGGAGGTGGATAATAAGGAATGCTGTGGGTCGACTTCCCATATTCAATGTGCCTCCCTCTCACTGTGCCTTCCGAACCGGGAATGTCCACGTTCCAGTTTCGCTTGAGATCATTTTACACTCTCGTCCTGTATAGGCGAGCAGAAGGGAAGAGAGGAGAGGAGAGGAGAAGAGAGCAGAGCAGTGGAGAAGAGAAGAGAGCAAAGCAGAGAGGAGGGAAAGAGAGGAGAGGAGTGAAGAAGAGAATAGTGTATTAGAGAAGAGTGGAGTGGAGAGGAGAATACATCCACGTTTGTCACTCATGTATGAATGCTAGAAACATGGTTGTGCCCCTTCCCCCCCACACACACAGTCAGTAGTTTTCTAATTCCTCACCAGTACCTTATACATACAGCCACACACACACACACACACACACAAACACACATATGAAAGTTGCTCCAATGTGGCCGGCCACATTCGATCACCATTGTTTGCTGTTGCTTTTACAAGCCGCGGGTTTACGACCTGTTCATAAGAAAAGGAAGCGTAAATTAAAGCAACGGCTCCACTTGGCATAGCTGGGAGAAAACAAGGGGCCTCAAATGTGGATGGAACTATGAGATGTGCTTAAATGTTGGTTTTGTCTCCTTTTCCCCTCTGCTCCAGTAGAGTCTGGTTTCTTTGTCTCTAAACCTCTCCCCTTTCTAAGTCCCACGCTCTGTTATTGCTGCCTTTATATTATGGAGATGATTTATGGTTTGTTTATGATTGCAACTGGACCTCTTTGAAAAGTGATTAATGTACACTTTGGAAACAGTGGCCCTCTCTTCTCTCTCTCCTCTTTTCTCTGCACTTCTCTTCTTTTTCTCTCCTCTGACCCCACTTCTCTTTCTTTGCCTTACCTATCATGTCCTCCCTCTGTACTCCTCTCACTTCCTTTTCCTGTGTCCCATGCCAGCACCTCTCACTTCTCTTAATTGCAATCTCTCTCCTTTTCTCTCTTTTTCATTTCTCTCCTCGCCTTTCTTCTCTCCTCCTTTCCTCTCATCCCACGTCCGCTCTCTGCCCTGGCTGCCGTTCCCTGTTTACTTTGATGTCAATTTTGGTTAAGCGTGAGTTCACTGGTGTGCGCTACGTTTGCCAACCCCTTTGCCATTCTATTTGCTTAACCCCACTGACCTTGTCTACTTAGACTTGTGTGAGTGTGAGAGATGAATCAGACCCTGAGCCCATGTGGGGCTACGTTACGCTATGCTAACACTACAAGTGGGATGCCCGGCGCCCCGTGTATTCCCAGTGGACAGGAAAAGCCTCTGGATCCAGGCGAATGCTGCCCACTTGGCCACGGTTGCTACATATTCCCCTCCGGTGCCATCCTTCAAACAAATCAAGATTGAAGAGTGTATGTGTGTTTTGTGTGTGTGTGTATGTGTGTGTGTGTGTGTCTGTGTGTTTGTCATTTTTCATTCAAAGCTGACATCACCCTTATCCAACCTCCAAATGAACAAGCCTTTCATCAAAAAGTAGTCAATGTGTTCCTGCTACTTGTGCACTTATCACTGATAATGGCTCTAATTAGCTGCTCTAGCTGGAGAGTTCTAGAGGGATTTAGAAAATGGTTAGAATGAATCATGTAGATTGCAGATTATTATGTCTGGCCCTTGGATATCATCCCCTAGCACAGAAAAATAGCTTCTTCTTATTCACGGTTGGGCAACTAGATGGATGGATTGCTGTGGTTGGCCCATTAACTCCAGTGCCTCGGCTCTGCTGAGAGAGAGCTGGCAGAAACCCATACATACATACACGCACCCTTCAACATTTCAGTCTTCCTTTAAATGAATGCTATCTCTGTCAGGGATGCTGGGTATTTTGAGAGACAGCTGTACCGTGAGATATTATTCACTGGGTTAGGGAATACATTATGGGTTGCCCAGGGAGTAGTGAGGGGACTAGGAGTGTTGCAGTGCAGTGTTGGGAGAGCAGTGAACCACTTCCCCCAGCCTTTTAGTTTCAAGCCCCAAGCCCTAACCAGTCAGCAATGGCTGCCCCACAATGCTTTGCCATGGAGATGAAAGACAGGACGAGTTTGGTTTTATATTGACATCAATGAGGTCTGTATGTATGACCATTATATTCTGTGCCATCTCATGACATGAAATGAGATCCAGAATGTTCTATAATTGCAAGAATATGAATGCAAGTGCAAGGCGACATCTATTTTACCCCACAACAACACCAATGCGGTGCCTTATAGACCCCCTCACATGTTTGTACACAAAACAAGCGTCACAACGATGCGCACGCAGGTTGGTGTCAGAAAAAATGGCTACGCTCACAGACTGGCATTCAGAGGAGAGCATCTAAAGATTGAGAGTGATATTTAAATAAATTACACTCGAAAATGCCAGACTTGTATACGTCTGCAAAGTGGGAGGACGATATCGGCAGATGTCGTCGTTTTTTGGTGAAATGGATGAGATACTGCTGGAATCCTTTGTCCGGTTTTGACACCTTACCACACAACAACTTGGCATTTTAACCGTAGAAAGACATGCTTATGGACAGGTTCACTTGCGATCCGATGCGGCTGTAACTCACCTTCTGACCCTAACTTGCGCACACAACTTTGTCTGCTGCTTCAATGATATGAGTCTCCCAAGACTTGGACAGCCTAGACAGCTCAACGCTGTGAACATCCTGTCTGAGGGCACTGTCAATCTGTCTCAGGTAATTTTGCTTCAGTATGCCTGCAGCAGGCTTAGTGGCAGAGGGTGACATTGAATGGCGTTCTTTCTGTCACTCTCACCCGAAAACTTAATCTTTCTGTTGCACACATACACACACACACACACACACACACACACACACAAACATTGGCAGGACCACTGACTCCAGTAAGTTTTTTCTTTCCATTGTTGAGTATATGGCTGACTGGGTACAGTAATGAGGCAAGCTGTTCACTCTGTTAGTGACGGCAGGCAGCAGGCAGGCAGCAATGTCTGAATGCCAGAGGACACAAGCCACATTTATCAGCATTTGCTTCCTTCTAGTCAAAACTCTTTAACACTCTTTGCCATACTGCAATAGAACAACTGTAGAAATATGACCCGTGTGACCCATGTTTGAACCCTGGCCATATCCAGATGTCACAGCACACTCTCATCAGTACACATTCACTGGCGTTTTCAAGTTTTCATTTCTTGTAGCAGGTTTCGTTCCTCAAAATATTTCTGCAGCCGCTTTTGGGTGGCCGGCGCCTCCTTCACTCTGATGATGAGCAACTGAAATAGTAGCACAGCAAATGTTGGGCAAAGACAGGGAATCTCTCAGACCCATGTCAGCAAATGTCCCGGCTCTCCCAGACGCTCCGTCAGTAAACAAATGAATGTTTCTACTAGTGCTGGGGTAATTTGGCCTCTTCTTCTGCTCGCCATTTTCATTCATCTCACTAAGGCTATGTCACTAGCTAGAGATGTGCACATGCCTCTGTTTCTAGATGCAGCTGTATTTGTAGGTATTTATGTTGTTACTTCTATGTGCTGAATGTATTTTTGTATATCTGTATACTGCATGCATGAGTGTGTGCGATGTGCTGGATGTGATAAATTTGCCACATAGAACCTCTGTTTTTTGGCGAAAGCCAAATGCCTTCTTTCAACGGTGTTTCATACTTTGTCAACAAATCTATTAGAAGACGTGCTATTGTAAGACGTGCTATTGCGGATGTATGTGTGTGTGTGTGTGTGTGTGTGTTATGTGAGTGTGTTATGTGTGTGTGTCTGTGCTGCCTTTGCACTTTGATTCCCTGCCTCCCAACACTACAGTGCAGTGTGATCTTACTTCACTCTTTGGAACACTCTTTTGGGTTCTTGTTAGTTGTTTGTGTCTTTTCCATATGAATCGCTCCTAACCACTACCCTAATGGGTCTTACCCTTAACAGAGAAAACAAGGATATTTGAAGTGGGAATGGGGAAGTAATTACACACACACACACACACACACACCTCCACACAAACACCCCTCATCCTCCCCCCCCCATCCCCACTGGTGTAATGACAGGGCGATTAACTCTTTTCCAATAATCCAGCAAGCTTCTCTTTCCCTCTCTTCCTCCGTAGAAAATAGAACACTCTCGTTTTTTTCTGGGCTGCGGTATGGTGTGATGGTGTGGTGTTGGGGCGAGTCCCTCCCTGTCTTGACTGCTGTTCTGTTTTCTAGATCTGTGCATGTTTTATAGGGTTTTGTGGAAGTGGGAAGAGGAAAGAAGAGGAGCTGGGTAGGGTGGGGATGCTGATGCTAGTGGTGTGTGGAGGGGAGGTGGGGGTGGGGGTGGGGTGGTGTGAGGTGGTGTAGTTAGCCTTTCATGAGGCTGTGGGTCTGTTTTCCATCAAGCGCTCAGATCCAACCACAACAAAGACATCACGTGGCCACACGGGCCGCAATGGCCGTTCTGCAACCACTGTGGGGTGGGGGGGTGGTGGGGGGTTAAGTTGGGGGTAATCAGGATTTTGTAGACATGCTCCTTGACACCTTCTCTTTCTTGCATTTTACAAACTTTCCATCCATCCTTCTATCCACCCATTCCTTCAAGCATTTCATACCCCTATCTTTCAACCAATCACTCATTCATCATTTCTTGCTTTTTTATCTTGTTTCTTGTATCTTGTTTTTCTTGTCTTTTTCCTCTCCTCTCCTCTCCTCCTCAAGTCATCTTTTTAGGATGGACTCTCTCTTTCTCTCTCTCTCTCTCTCTCTCTATGTCTGTCTCTTGCTCTCTTATCTCATCGCCCCATTTATAGCCTGTGCTTCCCTTCGTCGCCACAAGAAAATGACTAGCAGTGACCACATCAAACCGGCGCTGCTGCTGCTCTGTGCTGCTGTGGTGAGGCACTGCCCCTCCCCTCACCCTCACCCGGGGCCTCGCTGCACCGCGCCCTCTCTTCCCGGCAGGCCGGCTTGGAAGCTCTTTGGCTGCTCACTTCTCAGCTCAACTCAGCTCAGCTCAGCTCACCGCCGGCCACAACATGGCCGCCCCTGAGCTATAGCCTGAGCCGGAGGCCTAGAGCACCAAACTTCATTGGAGCAGAAGTGTCTCTGCCTTAGAGAGAGAGAGAGAGAGAGAGAGAGAGAGAGAGAGAATTGGAGATTGAGGAGCGGAACCAACGTGTGTGTGTTAGTTTGAATGTGTGTGTGAAAGAAGAAGAGTAAATGATAAAGAGTGAGTAGATCAAATCTTTTAGAGAGAATATTGATATTTAGCCTGTATTGTGTCTTTGAGCTGTTTTGTGTGCTAGATAGTAGCACTAATGCATACATAGTGTGTTATATGTATGCATGCTCATACATGTGTTGTCAATACCTCTGTTGGCAAGGTCATGACCTTAACACGTGACCTTGATAGCCTCTTGCTCCTCCAGTTAATCACTAGTCTGTCCCCCACAGCCCCAGAGTGCCATACTAGACCTGATTAGAACATGTCCTGCCCATGTGTTGAACAGTGATTCACGGCCATGCCGCTAGCCACCTTAGAAACTTCCTCCGTTCCCTTCATTCCCCCAGTCATGTCTGCCCTTCTGTTCCTCCCCTAGCTAGTCATTCTTCAGTCATTCGTCAGTTCTTCCCCCCACTGCCAATGCACACAGAATGCCACCACCACTGCCAGGCATGTTTGGTTTCTGAATGTGAGTCCTTTGCCATTTTAATTTCACCGCCTTATCTTCTAGGCTACATTCTGCAGCGAACTAGCTTTCATTTGTTAACTGAGTCACGGAGGGGCCCACGGCGCCTGCTAAGGGCACGGCTAATTTGTGGTACTGAGCGGAGAAATGTAAAATGACCACAGGAGGCCGATGGTTTCCTTCCACTACCGATGCCTCTACGGTGCTTTCAACCTGTGTCAGAAAGGGGTTAATTAAAAAATACAGACGCCTCTCAAAAGTGCAGTTTACCCACCACGTTCAGATTGACCCTGGCATTCAGGAAATGGTAGGGAAATTGCCCCTTATTCCTTTTGTTTGAAATGAAAGATGAATATGAGCGAAGAAATTTCTACTGAGCCTATTATTGTTCTTCCCCTGCCAGTGCTCAGACAGACCTCCTAAGGGAAGTTTGAAGCATGGCTGTGTTGTGTTATTCTCTTTTGTCTTCAACTTAAAAGTCTCTTTGAACAGCCTTGGGTCTTACACACAGAGTCTATTGGTTTGATGGGGATTCTAAGCTAAGCTGCAGTAATGGAAGGATGTTTCACGTGGATTTGTCTAAAAACTTCACTTCAGTATGGATATTTTTGAGAGTGCAGTCAGAGGCCAGTTGTTCAAAGCGCTCTGATCTACAGTCGATGTGTCTGCAGTCAGTCGATTGAAGAACGGATTTCTGTTTCATTGTTTAGAGTTGCAAGATGGACGTTTGAGCCTTTGAGCTTTTGCTCAGCAAGCGGTCTAAAAATGAGGCGCATCACTAGAATCACTGTTGCAAACCAAAAGTAAATGGCAGGTAGCTGGGTGCATGGAGTGCCAGCAGTTAGAGCAAAAGAAAGCTCAAAGCTAAAAATCTCAAAATTATAAACAAACCGTGTAACTTTTTGTGACTGCAACTTTTTGTTTGGTACATTCACCAGCTGAATTAGCCTGTGTCCAAGTTGTAAGTGAAGACATGAGGGCCTCTCTGCACTGAAGATAAAATCTGAATGTATCTTTAATCATAAACAGATATGTGGCACAGGGAACAGCAGTATTCCAACACTGACTTTACCACATTTTGTGTAGTCTGCCAAAAGTGATTCATTGCAATGGGTTCATACACAGATGGTAAATCACAAATCCGTTTGAATGGTAAATCCATTAGAATGGCAAATCCATTTTTACAGCAGGGCTCTGTTATCGTCTTATTTACAGTAAACACTCATCGTAATTCCTATTGTGTGGAGACAGTACCGTATCAATGATATCCCCCTGAATGTAGAACTGAAAATTAGGACAAGGATTTGTCTGGAGTGTATGACTAAAAGGTCTTCGCTGGGCCAAAACTCAGCATGACAGCAGGGCTTCTTATATCCCATTATTAATCTAACTAAACTCAGTGAGACAGCCAACACACAACACAATACTGAAATAAATGTTTCTCACATTTACATTTATATATATTTTTATTGCATTGTATTTTATATTATTGTTTTAGGTGTGGTGAATCATTCAGTAAGAGCTTTTTAAATGTGAATGTGAATCCCTTATGGATATTTTTGGGATTATTTGGGCTAGTGAGAAAGTAGTTCCAATGCAGTACCACTAAATCTCTGGATCCTTATGGTTGTCTTGTCTTGCTGTTCCTACAGAGTGCTACACAGCCAACGGTGAAGACTACCGGGGATGGCAGAACCAGACAGGCCTGATGGGGGGAAAGCCCTGCCTCTACTGGAACGAGACCTTTCAGCACCCGTACAACACACTCAAGTATCCCAATGGAGAGGGTGGACTGGGACCCCACAACTTCTGCAGGTAACTGCACTGATCAGGAGCAACAGAAAGCATGTATGAGTGTATATACATGTGTGAAATTAATTATATTGTTGTTCATGTGGGTATAGTGTTTGTGTGCGTGTGCGTGTGCGTGTGCGTGTGCGTGTGCGTGTGCGTGTGTGTGTGTGTGTGTGTGTGTCTGTGTGTGCGGCCATATGTTGGAAGACTAGAGTGTGATCACAGTGGTTGTTGACTGCTCCTTGTGTAATGTCCTGTTGTGATTTTCTCCATCTGACTCCAACCTGAAGCCAGGCACCCAATGGCTAATAGAGTCCAGACCTCTTGGGTTTCTCTTCTGCTCTCCCTTGTTTTTTCTTCCCTTGCCGCTACAAGTCTTTTCCCAATTCGCCCTCTGTTGTTTTCCCTCCGGACGCTTTGACAAGAGGCAAATCAAACACAGCATCTCAGACCTGTGACTGGAGAAGCTGGCCCGTGCGTTCAACACACGAGAGACATCTCATTCTCACAGAGCTTTTCTTCAAACACCTCCCACAGAACAAGGGAGTGGAATCATTTTGGGATATTTGACAGTTGTCAAACCTAAGCCTCGTTTTTTTGTTCTCTGTTCTTTTTTTCACCTCCGTGCCCCTGTCAGTACGGGAAGTCAGAAGTGCTTGAAGAGTTTGTACAAGCAAAGTCGTCCTCAAATCTCTCAGCGCCACAAGCACTCGGGGATTTGCCTGCGGTGCGCGGCACTGAGCATCGGTGGCTGGCGGCTGCCGGCTGCCATGCTTTTTTCCCCTTTCGACTTTCGGCTTTCCCAACCCAAACCCAGTGGCCCCATCGCCCAAAAGAGAGAGAGAGAAAGAGAGAGAGAGAGAGAGAGAGAGAGAGGGAGGGAGGGAGGGAAAGGTTCTTTACGAGATGGATTTACTCTGTCAGTCGGTTGTCTTTGGAAACATTGGACAGACGTGACGGCTTAGCAAGACCTGCTGTAGAGCTTGTGCGTGCGTAGGCACTAGTCGCTCACTCACCAGCCACTCGGCCTTTGCGCCACTAACGTAACGCATGACCTAGTCCGTATGGAAAGCTTTACAGGATTTTTTGGTGAAGCGACACACACACAAACACACACACACACACATACACACACTAGTCATCCTTACTCTTCCTCACTGACTCACTGAAACGTGGCATGCACAATGTCAGGAAAGAAAACGAGTTCTCACTGCACTCGACCCATCTCTGACAGTGATACATCGCTGACACGGTCCATAAAGAGAAACAAAAGGAAGTCTCTAGAAACGAAACATAACTCAGAGATGACCCCCCCACCCTCCTCACATCTCATCTGTGAGCCTTTACCGGCATAGCCAGCCAACCAGACAGCCCTTACAGACTGCTTTGAGTTTGGGTGAGCGCAGTCACAACCACACTTCTGTATTGCCTTCTTACTGAGGCACTGGAGCTTGAAGCCACCCTGTAGAAACACAATGAGGCTGAGGATGAGAGATGACACACACCAATTTCCACACACACACACACACATAGAAACTGAGATTTGTTCCGCAAGCAGCTGGGAGTTTTGGGCTAGGAGTTCAGTCTGTGTCAGTGGCTGATTATGCTGGGAATGGCCAGAATGGAGGAAGTGAAAGAGAAAGGTTTCTCTAACCTTTCCTTTCTTCCTGTTTTTTTTTTTTTCTCCTCCTTTTGCTCTCCCCCTTTCTTTTTCTCTCTCTTTATCTTTATACACTTATCTTGTATATATTGTTTTATAGACCCAATTCAGTCCCCCCCCCCCCCCCCCCCCCCCCCCTTCCACACACACACACACATCTTCTCTTTGGGCTTGCCTCTCTTCCCTTTCTCACTGGAATGATCTAGAAGGTGAGATTGTAGCATCTGACAGGTCTGAGGTCCGGCCCAGTTAGGAGAACTAGGGGAAAAACTGAGCCGCCTTTCATGTGGTGGCTGTGGCCAGGACACAAGGGCAGCGAGTAGTGACTCAGTAGGGGATGGAGGACCCAGCATCAGGCCCGCTACTAAGCCTCTGGAGGAGGCCGAGGCCACGGATTATAACCAGAGCCAGAGTAGGCTTTCATGGCTCTGCACCACTGGGCCGTGCTGTACCGTGTTGTGCCATTGGTATCTGCTCTCTCCCTGGGTCAGAACCAGACAAAACACACAGAGTGAGACCTAGACACACTAAAGAGCCAAAACCAGTGAGCCTGCAGCCGGCTCATGTAGCTCCGATTACTGTAATGCACTGAGTTCAGGTAAAACTTCACTAAAGTTTTGTAACATTTTAAAGCTACAGTCAGGAATTCTGGTGTGTAACTAACAACTCCAGCGCCTCCACTACCAAAGGGACACATAAATCCTTCCAGACACCTCTCGAAGCCTGAGTGGCACTGCTACTGTAGTGGGGATATAGGCAGCAAAGATTTAAGTGTGAAGATAAAGTGTGCTTTTTCGACAGTGGGTTGTGAAGGTTGTTTCTGGGGACATCGTAGTTGTTATAAGCTTTTGAATCATCTGTGCAACATCTTTGGAGGTCAAATGTGGGTCATCACATACAGAAATAGCACTAGGTCTGAGTGTTTAGTGCATGAAAATCAAGCATGTGCACTCCCTCTCCCTCTCTCTGAGGCTGTTGACTCAGTGTGGCTGTGCTAGAGATCGTACACTACTCTGGGTTGTGTTCTCGCTGAACCATTGACAGCCAAATTGCAAAGCCCCCTGCAGCACTGAGATGTTGGTAAGCCGCAACAACAGAGAGAACCCAGAGAAAGAGAGAAAGCAAGTGACTGGGACATAGATAGAGTGAGCGTATGAAAACACTTCTCATTTATTATACTTGGTGAATGTGGATGATTAAAGTTCTGGTCCAGTGATGGAGGCTCGGGTAAACTGCCCATGTGGAACAGATCTGAACAGCACTGATATTTCCCATTGCTGTCAAAGAGAGTGCAGAACCAGCCTGTAAACAATAAACAGCAAGATGAAACATTCTGATTGCCTGGTGTCTGCTAACCTCCCCTAGTGTTACTAACTAGATGGACTTCTGGTTTCAGCCCTACTCTACCCTACTCTACTCGTCCCGGTTTAGTAGTGCAAAAGCGCCATATATGTTAGAATGTATACATCCCTAATCTGGTCACAAAAAATGTGATCATAAAATGTCTTCTGTCAGATCATGGGGAAGAAATTGGAGAGAAAAAGACACAGGATCTACTGATACAATGTAACAGGACAGACAGCTACTTATTTTGGTGCCTAATTCTGGCAGAATTAGCATCCTTAGCTTAGGTTGGAGGATTTGATGCTGTCATATCCAACCAGGTCTATGTTGTGTAGGGGAGGTTGCAAAAATGTAATTGATTCCTAGAGCAATGTGTTGATTACAGTAGCTGGAATCATTAATGGGTTGGCCCAAGCCACCCTAGTGATTTGTCCTGTTGTTAGGATTTTTGAACTCGTTATGCTGTTGGGATGCATAGCAAAATATTTAGTAGCCTAAATCAAAAATGTGACTCATAGAAAATGTTAAGTAAATGTTAAGTAAGTACAAGAAGGGTTAATAAAAGTGTACGTCACTCTTATGCAGTCAGTATATTGTGTGTCATATTCACTAAGTTGTTATAATATATAATAGACTATAAATAGACTATATTATACTATACTATATTTAGACTATATGTGTGTGCCTGTATTAACATTTACCATGTCTGACATAAGGGTATAGGATTAACATGATGGAGTACACCTTTAGTTCTATGAATATATCACAGAATGATGTTACAGGTGGATATTGTTGTCCAGATGAACAGATGTTTTCAAGTACCCAATAAAATGCAGATGGTTTGGACAGGGTTATGGAGCATATTTTATATGGAGCGTGCATGCCTCTGTCTGTGTGTTGTTTGTGTGTGTGTGTGTGTGTGTGTGTGTGTGTGAATGCATGGTTATGGCGGGCCTGTTTGTAGGTGTTTCTGTGTATGTGTATGTCAGTGTGACTGTGCTTATGTCTCTCTCTCTATCTCTCTCTCTCTCTTTCTCTCTCTCTCTTTCTCTCTCTTACTCTTTCTGTGTGTGTGTGTATGTGTGTGTGTGTGTGTGTGTGTGTGTTAGTAATCTGGCAGTGCATTCAGTTGTTAGCTCACACACACACACACTCACACACACAAGAAAGGCAGGAGGGCCAGTGTTGCGAGAGGAGCCTAATGACCCACACATTTCATCTTTACGGCGCGCTGTAAAACAACAACCCCAGAGCAGTGGGGGAAGCAGAGACAGGGGCAGCCCAGGCTGTAATCCCCTCTCACAGCACACAGCAGCCACTGCTCTGGAAAAGGTCAAGAGACCCTCATGGTGCTATTTCCGCAGTCACACACAAACACACACACACACACACATACACAAACACACACATCTATGTACACACACTGCATATACCGCACAAGACACGTACAAACACACAAACATCACACTTAAGCTGGATTTATACTTCTGCGTCGCGTCGTCGCAGACACCGTCGCAGACACCTTCGCCGACACCTTCGCCGACGTTTTTGATTTATACTTCCGTGCCCGATTTATACCTCTGCGTCCGCGTAATTGCTACGCGTGGCAGTTCACTGCCACAACGCTAGGGGGTTATTGAGTTTAGAAAGGGTCCTTTGCGTGTGTGCTTTCCGGTCGTTGCGTTGCGAGTATTGTCATGAATTGATGTAAAGCGGACCAATCACAATTCATTACGTCTGCGTCGGTCTGCGTACCGTGTCGCCGACACTTTGACGCGAAAGCTGGATTTATACTTCTGCGTTGCGTCGTCGCCGACCTTCGCCGACACCAGTCAGACCTTCGCCGACACTACGCATACACCTTTCGTGCGCATGAAAGAAATCCTGACTTCGCGTCTAAGTGTCGCCGACACGGTACGCAGACCGACGGAGACTTAATGAATTGTGATTGGTCCGCTTTACATCAATTCATGACCAGAGAAAGTAATGACCTGATAACGTTACGGATACTAACGTATCCTCGGTTCTCTGAGTGAGAAGCCGAAACGTACGAGTGGATGATGCCTATCATCTCCTACAATTTTAACCAACCCTTTGAAAAAAGGGCAGTAAGCGCTCTGACGCGCGCAGGCAACTACTTAGACAGCCCTGCGTGACGTCAGAAAGTCTATATATTGACTGCGCTTACGCTTCAGGTCCTCTTTGCCAAGCTCGCCAGCGTCGGCGACTTGAGGCCCGAAGCGTACGTTTCGGCTTCTCACTCAGAAAACCGAGGATACGTTAGTATCCGTAACATTCTCTTTCGTTTCAAAGCCGAAACGTACGAGTGGATCACTACAACCAAGCCTCAAGAGCCCTACACCGAGGAGCCCGAGGTGGGAAGATCCATGGGTCCGCCGCCGGGCCCAGAGAGAACACTCTCTGCTACACCCGGCCTGGTGACGTCCAATGCGTAAAAACGCGCAAAGGTGTTGCCTGAGGCCCACGAAGCGCTCAGACAGATATCCTGCATAGGGACGCCTTTCCAGAAGGCCCAAGAAGCCGCCACTCCACGGGTGGAGTGCGCCCTGACATGAGCAGGCGGAGGAGCACCCGCCGCCTCATATGCCAGACGTATGGCTTCAGTAAGCCAATGTGACATGCGTTGGGTAGACAAGGCCTGACCCTTGGCACGCTCGCCATGGCAGACAAACAACTGGTTCGTCTTCCTGATGCTCTGCGTACGCGTCAAATAGGCACGAAGCGCTCTGACCGGGCACAGAGTGACGGGCACAGAACCGCCCGTCTCAGGAAGGGCTGAGAGCTCAATGACCCTCGAACGAGGGTCAGTAGACAGCACTTTCGGGCGAGAAAAGGGATTCGGTCGCAGCGTTACCCGCGCGTCATCTTGCGTGAATTCAAGACAGTCAGGACTGACTGACAAGGCAGTCAGATCGCTAACACGCTTCACTGAGACCAGAGCGAGCAGAAGCGCAGTCTTAAGGGAAAGCATCTTTAGACTGGCACTCAACAGAGGGTCAAAAGGCGTAAGAGCCAGTCCGCGTAGGACAGTGGCCAGGTCCCAAGTAGGGACCGAACGTGTGGAAGAGGGGCGAAGCCGCCTGACGCCCTTCATGAAGCGCGACGCAAGGGGGTGAGCGCCTGGGGAAACGCCAGCATAGCCAACATGGCATGCTGAAATAGCTGCGAGGTACACCTTCAGAGTAGAGGGTGTACAACCCTGATCAAACAGGTGTTGCAGAAAAGCAAGCACCTCGCCAATAGGGCAGACTAGAGGATCACAGCCTCTGTCTCTGCACCACGTGCTGAATACACGCCACTTCAGTGTATACAACGACCTAGTGGATGTAGCTCTAGCAGCCTGAACAGTCTCTATAACTGCGCCTGACAGGCCGCTCTCTAGGAGACGTGCCCGTTCAGGGGCCAAGCCGTCAGTCTCCATGCTTCCGCCTTGGGGTGCCACAGCGACCCGTGAGCCTGCGATAGGAGATCCCTCCTCAGAGGGAGGGTCCACGGCTGGCCGTCCAACAGTGAGACCAGATCTGAGAACCAACTCTGAGATGGCCAATTGGGGGCGATCAGAATCACCCTGTGAGCCCCCGCTCTGATTCTGGCCAGTACCTGACGCATCAGAGGAAGGGGGGGAAAAGCGTAGAGCAGACCGCACGGCCACGGATGCGCCAGCGCGTCTGACCCTAGCCGCGCATCTCGCTCCAGCGAAAACCACGCTGGACAGATCGACTCGTGCCCGCCCAAAACGGGACCAGAGGCTGTGCACCACGGCTGGGCAGAGGCTTCAGTCGGTTGCACGCGGAACACCCCTGGAGAGGAGGTCCGCGCTTGTGTTGCGTACACCTGGCAAGTGCGCCGCCCTGATCGACAGGAAGTGGCGGGAGGCCCAGGTGAGCAGCTTGTACGCCAGGCGAAACAGGTCCAGAGAGCGCGTGCCGCCCTGGCGATTGATATACGCCACAACAGTGGTGTTGTCTGTACGCACCAGAACGTGTTCTCCTCCGAGAAGAGGGAGAAACTTCTTCAGAGCGCAGAAGACAGCTAGGAGCTCTAACACATTGATGTGTAATCTCCTGGAGGCTGTGCCCCATGTCCCCCTGGCGGGGCGACCGCAGCAAACGGTACCCCAGCCACTCTTGGACGCATCGTTGGTCACCGTCATGCGTCTGGCTATAGCGCCCAGGGCGCCGCCTTTGGTGAAGGACGACGGCTTGCGCCAATGCGCGAGGGCTAGCCATATGCGTCTGGACACTAAGATCCGACGGGCGGGATTCGACCTGGAGGACACACCTAGTTCTGCTAAGGCGAGCTGCAGCGGCCGTAAGTGTAAAAGGCCGAGTGGGACAGCGCCGCCTGCGGCGCACAGAAGGCCCGTCAGTCTGAGACACAGCCTGGCCGAAACGCAGGCACCTAGTCTGAAGTGGCGTAGACTCGCCCTGACGTCCTGAAGTCTCTTCGGAGTGAGCGTCGCTCTCATTGAGCGTGAGTTCAGCCTCACGCCCAAGAACTCGACCTCCTGAGTGGGAGAGAGCATACACTTGCTTAGGTTTACTAAGAGGCCCAGATTGTGCAGGTGACGCAAAACAGTGTGAGCCTGTGACGTTAGGAGCTGTCTGGAACCCGCCAGCAGCATCCAGTCGTCCAAGTAATTGAGGAGTCTGATCCCCTGAGCGCGTAGAGGAGCGATCGCGAACGCACTTGGTGAAGCACCGAGGTGCTAGAGACAGACCGAAAGGGAGGGCTGAGTACTCGTAAGCTCTGCCCTCGAAGGCGAAGCGTAGAAAACGCCTGTGCCTCGGGACTATACCTATGTGAAAATAGGCGTCCTGGAGGTCTATGGTGACCATGTAATCCCCCTGGCTGACTGACTCCGCCACCATACACCCCGTGAGCATGCGAAAGGTGAGAGGTTTGAGCGAGGCATTGAGCGCTCTGAGGTCTAGAATAGGGCGAAAAGCGCCCGACTTCTTGGGCACAAGGAAGTACGTACTGTAACGACCAGCGCGCGTGAGCGTCGGATCTACGTGCTGAATAGCGCCCTTTCTCAAGAGATCGCAAAGCTCCTGTCTGAGAGCAGGGGCCCTGGAGGGGGGCACCACTGACTCCATGACACCTCTGAAGGGTGGGGGTGGCCACCTGAACTGCAGTTGATAGCCCTTCAACACTGTTGAAAGAACCCAACGTGACGTTGTGCACATCGCCCAATTCTGCCTGAGCAGAGCGGCGGAATGAGGAGGCAGCAAGGACAAACGAAGTGCTATGCTGCCTCCGAGTGGCACTGGGGGGGCCGAGGTCAAAGACTGAGGCTGTCCGCGAAGCTGAAGAGCGTCCGACTGACAGGGCAGAGACCCGACGTAGCGTGGGGGCTGAGGGCAAGTTGGTGGTCGGTGAGCCGCGCACTTCACCTGCGACGCCCCATGGGGCGGCCGACCCGGAGTGCGCGTCAGTGACGACCTCGAAGAGGGGGGAGAAGTTTCCCGTCTGGCCAATGGCAGACGTGTCAGACTGGGCAGACAGTTCTGCTCGTATCTGGGCGACAGAAGCGGCGAGAGAGGACAGGGAGGGCTTCTCGACCGTGAACGACTCCGATGCGTCGCATGCCCACTGCTTGGAGGCGAGAGAGACAGAGGACGCGGAGACCGTGACATTATCAGAGGCCTCGGCGCCACCTGGGCGTCGTCGAGGCGTGACATCACGTAAGGCGCATAGCGCACGGCGTGTGTAAGCTGAACGCGCGGCGGAGACCAAGTCGGTGCCCCAGTGCGCGACAGCGCTGACAGAACAGAGAGCGTCCTCCGGCCTGGGCCGGGGCTCATTGTGAAACATTGCCCCAGAGGGGCGATAGTGTGTGTGCGGAGTGCTTGTGAACAAGGCAAACTCAGCGCCCCGTAAGGGGGTGAGATCAGAGAGGACTGCCGAAGCGGGGGGGAATGCTCCGAGCTGGGGACTGCAGAGCGGAGACCCGTGCCTCTTAGAGCACACAGAGGCATAGCAGTCAATGGATGGTGATCGCATGACATGCTCTGCCGCGCACACGCGATCGTATCAGGATCGCTGTGGCCTCTTGCGCCGCTCCTGGCTGGTTGGACGGTTGACGGGAGCCACGCGTCCGCGTGAGCAAGAGCGCTGCCAAGCAGGTTGCGACCCAGTAGCCGGCAGTGGCGCGGCTTTGGGCGCGGCCGCCTTCTTCTTCTGCTGCGTCCGTTGAGGCGCGCGAGCACGCGTCTGAGGGGTAGCGGGAGCGGCTGACTGAGGCGGCGCACGTTTAGGAAGCACGGGTTGCAGGGCCTGAGCCGCCGACTTCGTCTTTTCCAAGCGATCGCGCCGTAGTTCCAGCGCCTGGCCAAACAGAGCATCAGCGGAGATGGGAGCGTTCATAAGATGTCTCTTCTCCTTCTCTGGCATAGACGAAAGGTTCAGTCAGAGGTGCCTGTCTAAGACGACCAAGGAGCCAAGGGAGCGCCCGTCGGCTTTAATGGCCGCCCTGATGGCCAGTGAGGTGAGAGCGGTAGCTCTGCGCAGCTGATGGAGGGTTAGGTCCGACGGCTGCGCTGATAGATCTGCCACCAGTTCCTCAGACAGAGAGGAGAGGAGAAAGGCGGTGTTCATCGCCCTTATCGCCTGGCCTGTACAGATGAAGGCCTTGGAGGCGAGCTTCTCCGTGCGCTGGCACGGCTTGGAAGGAAGCTCGGGAGGCGATGTCCAGGTGGTGGCAGAAACTGGTGCTAGACAACAAGCGACCGCATCCTCCAACGCGAGGGAGCTGCATGAGGCCACTGGCGCCCGCTCTGTCCATCGCGTAAAATGCCGCATGCCCCTGGATAGGGGCAATGGTGGCGAAGGGAGCCTCCCAGGAGGCCTGCGCATCGGCCACAACCGTGGGGTGAGCAGGGAGCGGGAGGGCATCCGGAGAAGGGAGCGCGCCGGAGAAGGGGTCAAAACGCCCTCCCGGACAGCGCTGAGGCGGAGGCAGGCCTAGCCTGCTAGCCGCCTGTGTAGCCAACGAAGCTAGCTCAGAAGCTAACTGGGCGGCGTGAGTCTTCATTATCGGTGGCAGGTCTTCCACGGTGGCGCAACCTTTAGCGGAGAAGAAGGAAGCGAGCTCCTCCTCGTCCACCGCTTCGATAACTGGGTCGTCATTGTCGCCCTGGGGCGGCGTAGTAGCCGCGCGGGCAAAGGTAGCGCCGATGGAGCTAGCAGGGCTAGCCTGGTGGGCCGCGGTTAGCTGACTAGCTGGTAGCTGACTAGCCGCTGAGAAGCTAACCGACGGCCGAATAGCCACTGAAGACCGGTCGATTAGCCCATCCGGGTGCGAGGACGCCGGGGGAAAATCGATAGACTGGCAGGCGGGGAGAGCACTGACACCAACGGGGGTAGAAGCCGCCCCTGGACTACCAGTGGAACCCACGAAAAATGCCGCTCTGTTGGCAATAGCCGCAGGGGAGAGCCGTTCGCAAGCCGAGCAGAGATCTGGTCGCGAAAAAGCGAGCATAGCATGCTCGCTCCCCATACAGATGAAGCATATAGCATGGCGGTTGGAAATCGAGCACTTGGAGCAAGACGGAATCCCTCGGAGAGCTTTGAAAAAAGCTTTTGTGGTGGGCTTTCAAAAAAGCCGTTGGTTTTTAGAATATTTGCTAAAGCAAACGGAAAAACGACTCAGAAACACACGCAGTAGGCGAGGTGAAAGAGGCAAAGAGGACCTGAAGTGTAAGCGCAGTCAATATATAGACTTTCTGACGTCACGCAGGGTTGTCTAAGTAGTTGCCTGCGCGCGTCAGAGCGCTTACTGCCCTTTTTTCAAAGGGTTGGTTAAAATTGACTTCAGAAAAAGTAGGAGATGATAGGCATCATCCACTCGTACGTTTCGGCTTCGAAACGAAAGAGAACTATGCTTATTAACCAGACAAAGCTTCCCATCAACGCATCCGACACAGTTTGGGAAGTTCCACAGTCTCCAGAAATCTCCGGCTATCGTTTCCCACTGGTTAGTTGACGGACAGGGCAAATACTCCGACACAATAGATGACACTGTGGATGAGGCCAGCTTGTAGCTTGTCGCTAGCTACAGCCTGTTGATTTGCACCAGAAGCCAATACTCGCAATGGAAAGCACACACGCAAAGGACCCTTTCTAAACTCAATAACTCCCTAGCGTTGTGGCAGTGAACTGCCATGCGTAGCAATTACGCGGACGCAGAGGTATAAATCGGCCACGGAAGTATAAATCAAAAACGTCGGCGAAGGTGTCTGCGACTGTGTCTGCGACGACGTGACGCAGAAGTATAAATCCAGCTGAAGTCAGGATTTCTTTCATGCGCACGAAAGGTGTATGCGTAGTGTCGGCGAAGGTCTGATTGGTGTTGGCGAAGGTCGGCGACGACGCAACGCAGAAGTATAAATCCAGCTTCAGGTAATCATGCTGGAGACTGCACACACATACTCATACGCACACACAGTCATTTTGGCATCGATTCACACAAACATGCACATACACATGACTACTTACATTAGGGCTGCAATTCTTGATTTATTTATGTAGTCATCTGTAGATTATTTTAATGTCAGTAAACTGTTGTTTCTGCCCCAATCTCACTCACACCTGCATCCGTAAACATAATATCTTTTAGTAAAAAATGCAATATCTTGTGAACCACAAACAAGCCTCACTAGCTAATGAAAACCTCACTAATGAAAATTCTAAACAAAATGAACAAACTGAAGTAGAACGTTTATTAAACCGATGGCTTTATTGGAGAGAATGAAGGTAATCATATCTACATCTTCTGGTTGTCTTCCTGGAGACCACTGCTGACCTATTATCCTTGTCAGATGTTCATTCTTATTAGACCAGGTCAGGAAAAACCCAGTTCCCAGTTGCATACCAATGCTCTTTAATGACTCTTTAGAAGAAAATGTGAACATCTTGGCCTCTGCCTTATTTATCAGTAGTTGCACATACTGTATTGGTAGTAAGGACGCCTCAGCATGAAGCTCCCCATGTCCCAAGGCCCACCATTTCACTAAAGTTTTGTCCACAGGCAAAGCCAATGCAGTCTGTAACTGAATGGAAGAGATATATAAATCTATATTGGACTTTTATAGTAAACACTTCTGTATGTGTAGATACACTGTAATGAATTACATGGGTAATACAGTGTAGATCTATGACTGTGTTATGTCTGTGTACTGGCAGCATGGAGTGGATTTGAGTTGTGTGCACTGCATTTAGGCTGGAATGTGTGGTGTCAAGTACACATTGAGGTGGGTGGATGTTCTCCTCATGCGTGCACTCTTTGGACTTCTGCTTTATATATTAGGTTCTAGCTTATGGCTTTGTTAAGCTGTATGAGTGTGTATGTGATTGCAAGACTCTTATGACACTGAAAGAACACAGAAACAGTCAACTAAAAATAATCAGCACAAGTTTCAAATGTGTTTGATTGGTAGATTCATAGCTGTTCCCACAAAGTTTCTGTTTTAACATTCCAAATGTTATCTTGAGAATGAAGTTGAACTCTCATTGATTTGGTTTTTATTGTCGAAACAGTCTGTACCGAATGTTTAGTTCCTGCTGTTTACAGTGAGAGGCTTCACAGCCCACATGGCAGTGAAGTATGTCCTTTTGGTCCATAGTAAAAATAATGCCGTATTAGTATCATATTGTAATAAATGGCCAGTGCTAGGGGGTCCTATACACAATCATCACTCTGACTGAGACATCGTTGGACCTCAAACTCCTTGAGGACAGAGAAGCCTAGAGTGAAAATACTATTACATCAGGGAGAGAGAGAGAGAGAGAGAGAGAGAGAGAGAATACAAAAGAGAAAAATCCATTGACGGTAAGGAGCATGAAAGCTTGAGAATCTCCACAGATTATGCTCCTTTGGGGCTGTTTCGCTTTCATGTCAGCCACTGATACGTCGAGCGTGCGTGGCCTGGGGGTGTGAACTGAAAGTTACCGTGGCGACTGTGCCTGCATGTTCTGCTGCGGCCTGAGCCTGCGTTTACTTTCCTTCTTCGTTCTTTTCCTTGTTCTCCACCCAGGGTTCACAAATATTTCACGCTGAGGTATTACACCAAGGCATGTGCTTTTACAGATAAGCCAGGCCAGATTTTTAAAGTTAATCATAATATTTTATGATTAGGGGAACTCAAAAGAATGGTTATTAGATTTTGGGAAGGGGGAGAGGGAGTCTTTGAAGGGATGCCAGTTACGCACAGCTGCCTGTGTGGAGTTTCAGATGGGCCCAGGCCTCAACGGTGACCAGTGTGTTGTGAAGTTGGCACGGCCCTGGGCCGCCATAAAATGCCATCCGTTGCTATGGGCTGTTTCCAATAGGCTGCCTAGGAGAGTTTGGAGAAGTTTACTATCAATCCCATATGGGAACAGAGAGATACATTTGAATGCATGTGTTTAATGTAGCATATCCATGCATGCACGCACGCACATACACACACACACGCACACATACACACATACACACAGAGTCTGGCAGTTGTGCAGTTCGAGCTTTCATAGTGTTTCTTTGATTAAATAGCACACACACACACACGCACACACAGAGGAAGAAAGAAAGAGTGAGAAAAGGAGAGTCTGCTGGTTGTGCAGTCCATTTGGACTTTCATAGTCTTTCTTTGAAGATTAAGTAGCACACACATGTATAGGCTTTTGCATGTTGCAGGCGCTTGTCTGGCATTAAAAGGTGTAGAGGCTCACCTGTGCTCACTGGTGCTCTCTGCTGTGGAGCGCTACGAGACGTGACTTTTGTGTAATGCTCTGTACAAATAAAACTGAATTGAATTGAATTAGACTGAAGGCCTGGCTCCTTGTGCTCTGCTACCTTCATTCCTTTGCAGCTGTTATTGTGCGATCTGAGCTTTCTGGGAGCTAGCAGTGGGCAGTCGGACTCGGGCAGGGAAGCAGGCAGCTGTGTGAGGGGGGCCTTTAGCCAGTAAAGGAGATGGGCTTTGAAACAGGAGACTATAGGGGATCCCTCACTTGAACCACAAGCACAAGAACTAACCCCACAATCCCCCCCCCCTCTTCACACACACATACACACACACACATACACACAGGTTTGAGGGCTGCTGTTCCATCGCTGGACTGCTTTTTGATCAAAGAGACCGGTGTAAGGGATAAAGGACTCAGTTGAAGTGTAAGAGGTTTTTGGTGTGTGTGTTTGTGCATGTGTGTGTGGCAGTGGAGGGCAGTTAGGGTAGGTGCAGGGGTCCTTCCTCTCATGTTGCACAGTGGCAGTAATTTACTCGTCACCCTCAGGGAACGATTAGCTCTCAGAAACCAGGTGATGAATTATCACTGGAGCTTCAAGGTGATCACACTACCGATCGTCGGCAGTCAGTGGGGCCTGTGGCGCTTGATAATGATGAGCCTTTGACAGAACCTATGCGTTTTCTGGGTGTTTGAGAGAGTGTGCATGAGAGTCTTTTTGTGTGGTTAACGTGTGTGTGCATGTGTGTAAAAGAGTGTGTGTGTGTGTGTGTGTGTGTGTGTGTGTGTGTGTGTGTGTGTGAGTGAGTGTGTGTGTTATGTCTTTAGTCTCTCTGTTTCTATGGTGGTGGCCTTTTGAACCCAGGCCGGGCAGAGAGTGCAGCATCTAAGAGCGGCCTTTCAAACAGGTGTGAGACAAGAGGCTGGCCTGAATTATTCAAAGCTGCATGTTAACTACAAACAAGCTGCCAGCCAGTTGGCATGAACAACCAGCCAGGGAGAACACTTTCTCTTTACTATCTTTCTCCCTTGCTCTCTCCCTTTTCCTCTCTCACTTCTCCTGTGTACCAAAAGAAAGATATAACTTCAGTAAGACACAGTTAAGTAAGTGTGTGTGTGTGTTGTGTAAATATAGGCTATGTGTATGTGTGTGTGTGTGTCTGTGTGTTAGAGGGGTGGGGCGGGGTTAGGAGACGGTGGATATGATTTCTCTCTTCCCATAGAATATAAAGACAAGCATCTCTGTGGTTAACTCAATCTCACCCCAAGGTTAAGTTTCTCTGCCTTTTTTCCCCCGGATAAAAAAGGCTGTCTCGATCAATATGGCCCTCTGTTGTGAGTGAGATGAAGCGAATGTGGAAAGTGTTTTTGATAGAAGAAGAAAAGCGATGGAAACGCCCCGCAGATGCCCCCACACAATGGGCCGTAATCAGATAGCAGTGAGCCACGGGTGGGGTGGGGAGAGAGAGAGAGAGAGAGAGAGAAAGGGACAGAGGTGCACTGCTGTTGTTGGCTCCTCAGTGAAAAGAGAGACTGAGGTTTCAGGCTATTAGAGGGTCCCCTGATGGGGGACACCCTTCTCTTCCCAGCCGATAGAGAGAGAGAGAGAGAGAGGGAGAGAGAGAGAAGAAAGAATAAAGAGACCCCCCCCCCCCAAACTCACACAGACACCCTCCACAGCTTGCTGTTGTTTAAATCAGTAGCCTCGTCTGGAAATCTATAGCCTATTCCTTTTCAAGTGGTGGGACAGTCAAGAGTTTAAAAGGTAGTAAGGCTCCCCTCTAGTGACACTCTCTCTTTCACCATTATCATTCTCTCTTTCTTCTTGTCTGTTTAATTTTTTTCTTTTGCCTCTTTCTCTCTCTCTATCTCTCTTTTTTGCTCTCTAACAAAAGAGGCAGCCAGGCTCAGCAGGTTTCTGTCTGTGGCAGACAAAGAATTGAGTGGAGCCTAGTTTGAGTGAGTGATTGTGAGTGTGTGTGTGTGTGTGTGTGTGTGTATGTGTATGCCTGTTCGTTTGCTTGTGCATGTGTGTGTGTATGTATTTGACAGAGTGTGCTGCTGAAATGGACTGGGCTTTCAAACACCAGGATGACCAGCACACAGGACATGAAAATGAGAGGGAAAAAAGATTAGGAGGAGGAGGAGAGAAACAGGGAGAGTCTCCCACAATCTCTCTCTTCTTCTTCTTCTCTCTCTGTCTTCTTATGCTGAGATAAGATAAGAAGAAAGAAGAAGGAGGAAAAGGAGGAGAGGGAAGAGGCCCTTCTGCTTCTTTATTACTCTCTTGCCTCCTCCTGTTCTCTCGAGGCTGCCAGGCGCCTGACTGACAGCTCATAAGCAAATGCTCTAGTCTTGCTGACAGGCTACATGCCACTGCAGCAAGAGTTTGCTTTCTATCTCTCTCTGTTTCTTTCTCTCTCTCATGGGTGGATTATACCTAGGTATGAAATCTCTGTGTCACATACACACACACACACACACTCACACACACACACACACACACACTCTTCTTCTATCTATGTTTGCCTATCTTGTAATCTCATGACGAGTTGTGTCCAGTGCTAGAATTTAGTCCAAGTAGAGCATATGTGTAATTTTAAGGGACTCGTGTCACATGGACATGTGGCTGTTTTGGGAGCAGTCAACCTCAGCCTTGGCCCTGTTTAAATAGGGGCCCCATCTCAGATATTGTGTTTATCACGAGTAGCTTAGGGACACTTGCTACTCCCGTGTCCTAGCCAGCCGAGTCCAGTGTTTCCCACAGATCTGAAGGCAATGTGTGGTGGTGGGGCTGTCTGACTGGGGGGGGGGGTACTTGCTTTGTCTGACCGGACACAGACACACATTCGACACCCCCCCACACACACACTTCAACAACATCAGCATCCATCTCTAAATCATTATAGCACCAGATGTATAGCACACACACACACACACACACACACACACACACACACACACACACACAAACACAATGATGCTTGTCTTTGCCTTCAAGCTGAAGATTTCATTCCTTCTGCTTAGCAAACACATCACTGAGATAGGCCTAAGCCAGTTTCATTAGAAATGGTTAATCATTAAATTTGCCCACTTCCTCATACATGCACTCTTCCTCCAAAAACACAGGTATCTCCGTTCTGAACTCAAGGACAGCACAGCTTTATGATCAGCTCCCATCTCCTCGCAAAGAGCGGAGAACAGTCACGCATCTTTCGCGATTGGGTGTGA
This sequence comes from Limnothrissa miodon, assembly GCA_017657215.1. Lineage (NCBI taxonomy): Eukaryota > Metazoa > Chordata > Actinopteri > Clupeiformes > Clupeidae > Limnothrissa > Limnothrissa miodon. The sequence continues at coordinate 28,147 of JAGFZM010003480.1, forward strand.
AGTCTCCAAGTGTCTGCGCAATGTTAGGCCTCATACTGTCTGCTGCCAGTTGTCTAAGACACATGAGTCGCTCTTCATCCCCAACTGTGGATACAAACGCAAACGCATCATCATACTTTCTTTTTGGATGACTTTTCGTTTTTTTTAGTCCGCCTGTCTTATTCTCATTCTCGCTGTGTGCCCATATGCATACCTCACGCAAATACTGCATACCTCATTTTTGCGCTACTTCTTGTATCAAATTCGTTTTCCATTTCAAATTCGCTTTATTCCGATTCCTTGCGCCCCAACTGCAGTACCTCTGCGCTCAACTAACCTACTTGTCAGCTTCATGACACCCACCATCCTGTCAACAATCTCCGCAATTTTCCTCCACGTTTCATTGCGCATTAGGTTGTCCCCATATAAGTCAGATGACACATTATATAGACATAAAATAGAGGAGACTGTCTATCAACTTTTTGTCCATGATGACCTCTCCTGCGTATTGCTCTGCTATTGGAAAGTTGCCTCGCAATTTGCTCGTGCTGGACGGATTTGCCGAAGTTGGGAATTGCCACAACACCAGCTCTCGACGCATCGTCTACCTAGAATGCTACGCGGGAGCGGAATTCGCTTCTCATAGAAATGAATAGGGATAGTGTGTTGCGGAATCCGCATTGCGTGCTAGTGGATCACCGGCGTAAGTGAGAGACGCGTGAGTGACAGAGAGACGCAGGGAGAGCGGTGAAAGGAAATACAAGTTAATGAATACGATGTGTAGGCTGTTTTTAATACATTAAAAGACATTTGGTGTTTTGGGCCCTAGTGCTGCCGGGTCTGGTCATGGCAACTGGACAGTGTGTTCAGCACACTACAGGCATAGGACACAACAGGGAGTGCTCTTTGGAAAGCAGCAGGGGGTGAGGGGTGACAGCTATTTGTGTTTACTGGTTTCATTTGGGTTTGTATTGGGATCACTTGGATCCATGTAACAGATATAAACATAGACTCTCCCTCCCTCTTTCTCTCTCTTTCTATCTCACTCTTGCTCTCCCTCCCCCCCTCTTTCTCTCTCAGGAACCCAGATGGTGATGTGCGACCCTGGTGCTACATTGCTGACCATGAGGACGGAATCTACTGGAAGTATTGTGACATCCCCACTTGTCAGAGTGAGTAACACAACAAAAAACGCACTCAACAAAAGCACGCACATCCACTCAAGCTTCTGAGTACACACACGGAAGATGGAATTCTCTTGAAAGTACTGAATGAGGCACACACACGCACACACAGACAGGGAGACAGACGCACACACACAACCACACAGTATCTGACACAAACAATCAAATCAATCTTTTATGAATCTTGTGTTTTTACAGTCATTATAGTCAGGGAAAAAAAACGCTAATTACACCAACCCTGTCCCAACCCTGTCCAGGCTTGTTTAAGTGCCTAGAATCCATCTGCCACTTCTCATTGGCTCATCAGCTTATGTTTGTGTGTGTGTGTGTGTGTGTGTGTGTGTGTGTGTGTGTGTGCGTGTATCTGTCTGTGTGTGGACTGCATGCAGGTGTTGGCCTAGGAATATGTATGCGTGTATGTATGCTGGGCAACACACCAGTGTGTATGTATAAATATGTGTGTGTGTGTGTGTGTGTGAGAGTGTGTTTGTGTGTATGTTTCATAGCTCTATTTCTACCTGTCACTTTGTGTTGTTTTATGTCTCTCTGTGTTCTCTACTGGCTTGGCCCCAGGTTGAGTCGAGTCGAGTGTTTCTGTAATCCGATCAACTGCACAGTCAGACAGACGCCTCCACCCTCTCTTTCTCTCTCTGTGTGTGTCTCTCTCTCACGCAGACACACACACACACACATACACTAACACACACCTGTAGCTAATCGCACCCAAATTGACAGCTACTGGGCAAGCCTTCTCCTTGTCTTTCACATGGAACGTTTCAGAGCCTCTGTGAGATCCATCTGCTAGCTGATTAACTGACAGCTCCACTCATTCCCAATGTGATCAGACAGGATCTGACAGAGTTGGGCTCCTCTCCTCCTTCACCTTCTGCTTGGAAAACGTAGCACATACACTCACTCTCTCTCACACACACACACACACACACACACATACACACACACACACACACACACACACACACAATGGCTAATTTGTACGCATTTAGAAGTGGCACACTACAGCTTGCTAACTCATTCAAAAGTTATGTAGAAATATTAGTTTTTTGTTTACATGTTTTCATTTTTACCACACAACTCTTTCACCCTCAGCAGCTTACACCCCACCCCCATTTCTTTCCTCTTGACTCTCATCTCAACCACAACTGACCTATTTCAAACAAGTGGCCTTTTAGCCATGGATGTCTGGACAGGACAGCCCCCAAACCAACCCTAAACCCGCGCCCCATTAAATGTGACTCTAAACGGGCACCCGAGGATCCCCCCCCCCCCCCCCCCCCCCCTCCC
>JAGFZM010003481.1:0-16717 GCA_017657215.1 Limnothrissa miodon
TAGTCCCACTTATGGTAATATCCTGTCGTACAGTTACGGTAAATGCAGGCTGTTTCAGACTTTCTCTAGTATTTCCATGATTTAATACCTCAAAGCAGTTTTTTGTGGCAACCTGTTAGATTACAACTGTTTTTTTATTGGCTGCATAAATATTTCAGCTCGTTTGGATGCAAGAGAGATAAAAGGTGTCCAGAATGACTCCGAAAATGACAGCCATCGATACCAGAAAACACATGTTTATAATTAGATAAGTGTGCAGGCAACAGATCACATACTACAGAGAAGCTTTGGTTGGGCTAGTGAATAGGAGAGAGAGAGAGAGAGAGAGAGAGAGAGGGGGGAATCTACTGAAGACAGATTGTTATTGTGTCTCTTATATCTGAATTTGTCTCTGTGCTCCAGGTGTGGCTGGGACAAGGAGACACACGCGTACACAGTAATTCCAAAATGTGAAATATACCTCTGGTGTTATGAAAGATTTTTGTCCATTGAGTTATTTGCTTCTCCTCGTTCCAAAGGAACATTGAAGGCCTCCTGGGCTACATGGGTGTGCACATTAGTGTGTTTGAAAGAGTGTCCTCACTTTTTTAGATGTAGATATGCTGCTAAATCCTGTTCTAATGAATTCACCCTACTGTGTTGAGACATACGTATGTGAAATGGTTGCTCAGTTTCTCTACCATTCAAATCTGAGCATTCCTCACTGCATCGCACTACATCAACCACATTGTTATAAAGACACTTTGAATTCTGTAAACTACTTCTTTTAGCTTTCAATGTTTTCTCTTCAGGTAGCTATTATGTAGTGAAGCCTCATCTAATGGGAAGTAACTGGTAGCTTAGTTAAATGCATTCTCTGCTCAACACTGCTCCCAAAGCAGTCATGCAGACAACTCTATTCATTTCTGTAAAGGTTTAAGCCACTCATGTCCTTCTACAGGGGCCATACCCAACGACACATCCCTGTTCACTTACGACTCGGCCCACCTGCTGCACTACCTGTCCTCCACCAAGCACCACGATCCAGATTTTGTACCAGCATTTTCTCTGCCCGAGAGTCCCGATGACCCTCTGCTCAGCGATGTGCTGAAAATATGCTTTGGGAGTGGGGCCAGCCTGTGCAAGTACGACTCCCTAGTCACACGTAGCCTTGCGATGGGCAAAGCCACCATGAGTGCTTTCCGGAGCCACACTGCCCTAGTCAACTATCTCACACCAGGTAGGCCCACCACAGTAAAGATGAATATTGAAGTTGTTTAGAATGGCTTGGTGTGCTTTTACTCTCTGAACATGTGCTGTAGTAGCAGCAGCAGCAGCCTTAATAAACTCAGACAGTTCTGCATCTTCTCCTCCCTAGTTGTTTCCTGTGGATTCCTACCTGCCCCAGACAGGGGTGAAAAAGAGGGGCAAGTGTACTTGGAAGGGGCAGAACTCACATTCTCCTGCCCGTTGGGTCACATCCTGTCAGGCTCCTCTCACCGCATCTGTCAGGACAATGGACAGTGGACGGGCACCACCACTCATTGTGTTACAGGTAACCATAGAAACCATACAGGTTGTTTTAACTAGTGCACTGGTTGTACACTGGTTGCATCAAAGATCGTTTAGAACAGATAAAGCATTCTAGGCTTTGCTTATTGCTATGTGTGATACAATTACACATGTTTTTAGACACGGGATAAATAAATAATTTAATCAGTTAACCTAGCTAACATTAGCACGGCTTCATCAACTGTCTCTGGTAGCATTTATTAGAATGAATCGTACTGTGATGCGACTAACCTTGGAATTCAGCTAAGTCAGCTTATTATAGAGTGACAAACAGAAAGTTCATTGTCAAGAAAGTGTTACTGTTTGGGTGGGGGGTTAAAGAAGATGTCTAGGAATAGGATGGGTTTGAGACTGGGCCTACAGCCGGCTATAAATATCCATGAGAAGGTGGGCATTAACTCATCTGAAGTTCTGCTCTGCTGCCAACCCCCTCACGGGTCACTCAGACTAAATCAGTGGCTTCTCACTGAATAGGTTGTTTTATCACTCATTAGCCACAAGAGGTCAGTGTTTTTCTCCATTACTAAAGACTCACTCTTGTCATTTGGAATTAAGCCTATTACCGCTTTGACCTGCCCTTGAACACAACTCCCCACTGTCCACTGCCCACCTTGGACCACGAGCTGAAAAAAAATAAGCCTTGTTATTTGCCTACATTCTTAGCTGTATTAGTACATCATGACTTTCACTCAAGTTCTCAAGTTTGAGGCACACACAGTGCTTTGCACACTTTCCAGCCCTGTTGTATGACCTCACCCTAAGTGAATGACATTTATACAATCCTAAATAGTCTGGTGAACACAAACATAAACAACTAGTCACAGGAAGAAAGACACACAACTGTGACATACACACTTATTTGCAAAAATGTTCGCATGGAATGTGTTTATGCATTTTTTATATATCAGAACCAACGCTTCCACATCACAGATTACAGGTGTCCTTTGGTTTACGAGATTCTATGATACTGTTAACATCAGATTCAGCATGGATTTGAATGATGTATCTATGGTGTTTACAGTCTCTGGAATTTTAATAAACACACACACACACACACACACACACACACACACACACACACAGATACGCAAAGATTTCCTGCTCAACCAGTGGATTGAGTGCAGGCGTCACATCTTGCTGCGGACAGACACATTACTGAGGAACGACTACTTGGCACACAGTTCCACCTTTTATCTTTGTGCCGAATGCCCCATGTTTGTCTTGGCAAGCTCAGTCCTATTCTTTTCAAAGTCTTTATGAAAATGCCATGCCTCATAAGCCAGACTTGAGGAAGAAATATCTCTATAGCTACACATTAGCATGATCCCACAGCTGGCATTAGCGTGCTACGGTGCTCTGAACAGCTCTACCTGGCAATGATGGATTAGACGTTTAGACTGTGGGAGTAGGTCCTTTGATTTATGATATTCATGGAGACAAAACTGCTTTATGCAGTGTGCCTCAACTTGAGAAATGGTATTCCATGCAATTAAAATTTACTTCATTTTCAAGCATGGGCCTCTTGTCTGGTTGTATGTGAGAACTGAGTGTACATCCTTGTGGGTATACACGTGTATACATGTTGTTGTCTCTGCACCACGTGGTCAGGAGCTCAACCTCTTTCCTGTAGTGGGTCTCATCGCCCTTGGTGATGAGCCCCACCAGCGTTGTGTGTGAAGTTTGCGGATGACCAAGGGCGATGAGACCCACTACAGGAAAGAGGTTGAGCTCCTGACCACGTGGTGCAGAGACAACAACTTCCTGCTAAATGTTAGCAAGACCAAGGAGGTCATTGCCAACTTCCAAAGAGGCCACACCTGTCACCACCCACTGACCATCGACGGCGCTGTGGTAGAGAAGGTGAGCAGCACCAAGTTCTTGGGGGTGCACATCAGTGAGGACCTCTCCTGGACTACCAACACCACATCACTGGCCAAGAAAGCACAACAGCCCCTCTACTTCCTGCGCAAACTCAAGCGGGCAAGTGCCCCACCACACATCCTGACCACATTCTACAGAGGAACCATTGAAAGCATCCTTTCCAGCTGCATCACTGTGTGGAGCGGTAGCTGCACTGAATACAACAGAAAAGCTCTACAACACATTGTGAGAACAGCTGAGAGGATAGTTGGTGGACCACTCCCCTCCCTGCAAGACATCTACACCACCCGCCTCACCCGCAAAACCATCACAACTGTCAACGATGCAACCCACCCCGCACACTGTTCAGCCTCCTGCCCTCTGGAAAGAGATACAGAAGTCTCCGCTCCCGCACCACCAGGCTCACCAACAGCTTCATCCACCAGGCTGTGAGACTGCTGAACTCTCTCCCCTCCCGGCTCCCAGCCAGCGGAACCACCAGACTGGCAGGAGTATAGGAAGACAGATTGGACTCTACCCACCCCCCACCCCCAACCCACACACACTCCCCAACAAGGAAACAAACACTCTGAACTAAGAACTAAAAACAACACTCTTGACTGAAAACAACTACCTCTGCAATGCAAATTGTACACACCTGCTGCTATATATTTTAGTATTCTTTTTTACCACTATTTATATTACTACTACTGCTGCTACAATCTTATGTTGCACTAAAAACAACAAAAAAACCCTTACCAACCACAACCTGGGACTACCTCAAGTAGACAAGTATACTACTTCCCAGTGTACACTGTTGGAACACTTACTATATGTTATGTCTTGTCTTGTTATATCCTGTATGTTACCTAAGTATAATGCCCTAAGCCTTTTTTTTTACTTAACACTACCTTATTGTTTAGAACTGTTTTTGTTGTGCATCTGCACTTTATTGTTGTCAACGTTTACGCATGGGACAAGTGTGAAACGTAATTTCGATTCCTTTGTATGTAAGTACATGTGAAGAAATTGACAAATAAAACTGACTTTGACTTGCACTTTCTGACTGGCTTTGGATTGACAAGTTTCGCTGATATAGAAATAAAAACGTACAGTTAATGTAGGAATGTTTTTGTCAGGTTTCAGTGTAAAAAAAAATCTGTAGATAGAGTTAATGGCTATGCTTGTAGACACTAGGTCATTTTTACTCAGGGCTTCCTTTGAGTCTGTGTAGCTGTGCAGCTGTGGGAAGCATCTCTGTCCTGTCTGGGTTCTTCTCCTCCTCCCTCCTCCCTTCCTCCCCCGGGCTATGGGCCTCCTGCGTCCCTCTTCAGCCCAACATGTGGGAGATAACATCACACAAGGGCACTTATCGCTGCAGACCGTGAAGATTGCACCCAATGAAGATACCACTGGCATAAAAAAAGAGAGGTGGAAAAAAAATAAAATAAAATAAGCAAAAGCACTCTCTCCCCTATCACGTCCCACGCTTAGTTTGTTTTCTCCAGCGCGCTTGCAGAAAGCCATTATAAACTGAGCCATTTGGCATGAACTTGAAATTGCTAATGGAAACAAAATGGAAAAACAAACAACAAAGAGAAAGCAACAAGATGTTTTTAAAGGGGAGAAGGTGCACTCTTCACAGTCAGCGATGGGCATAAATGCCCATTTGATGCCTCTTTGCACTCTCCTCCTCTCTGAATGTGAAGGCAGGGTGCAATCACTGGCATTCAAATGTGGGTGTTTGAACAAGAGTGTGAACTGTGTCTATGTGTCTCTCTGTGTGTGTGTGTGAAAGAGAGAGAGAGAGAGTATGAGATAGTATGTGTTTCTTTGAAAAAAAGTATGAACTAGCAACATGACACATATGCATGTGTTCATATGAAAATGTTTGTGTGAGTGTGTGTGTGTGTATGTGTGTGTGTATGTATGTCTTAGTCTGTGTATGTATGTATGTATGTATGTGCATGTGTCTGTGCTCCATGCTTTATAAATATCTGTGTATGTGTTATATGTGTGTGTGTGTGTGTGTGTTTGTGTCAAGTAGACAAAGCTGAGCACTGAGTGGAGAGAGGCCTGGTATCTCTGCTATCGTGCTAACGGTGTCAGAGTCTGTAGCACCTGTGTGAACTGTGTCTATGTGTCTGTGTGTGTGTGAAAGAGAGAGTACGAGAGAGTATGTGTCTTTGAAAAAAGTATGAACAAGCAACATGACACATATGTATGTGTTCATATGAAAATGTGTGTGTGTATGTATGTCTTAGTCTGTCTATATATATGTGCGTGCATATATGTGTCTGTGCTCCATGCTTTATAAACATGCGTGTATGTGTTATATGTGTGTGTGTGTGTGTGTGTGTTTGTGTCAAGTACACAAAGCTGAGTACTTAGTGGAGAGAAGCCTGGTAACTCTGCTAGCGTGCTAACAGTGTCAGAGTCTGTAGCACCTGCCCCTGGAGCAGCAATAATGGGACTGTCACAGAGCCTGAAGCGGCCTGTGCTGTTAAAATGCAGCTTTCAGGCAGCTCTGCTCTGTGAAAATGTGTGCTGCTTCACAAGAGGAGAGAAAATCCACTGCACACCTTGACTCCCCCCTCCCCACCCCAACCACTTATAAAAAAATAGTCCATTTTGCACAGTCCATTTATTTTTCCTTTGTCTAGTCATGTGGCTCAGCCTTTGCATACACAATTCATGCAAGTTCACCTTCCCGCAAACTTCCATTTCTCATCGCGGTGGTAGACCTGCTCCTGAGAGACTTTTTAAAGGGTTTGCTCACCACACACTCACCCTTCTCTTTTACCCCTTCTCTCTCTCTCTCTCTCTCTCTCTCTCTCTCTCTTTCTCTCTCTGTCTGTCTGTCTGTCTGTCTCTTTATCTTTCCACATGGCCTCCATTTTAAAATGAATTTCATGGCAACCCCAGCTTTGATCTCCAAGAAGCACTTGACTTATCTGCCAGGATGTGCCTGACAATTTACTTTTCTTCTGCTCCGCTGACGTTTTTACCCGCAGCTTTGACAGCAGAAACTGTGTTTATGATCTGATCCTGCTCTGAGAAGATCGCTGTGTCGCTATGAACGTGTCTGTCTCTCTCTGTCTGTCGTCTTGCTTGTCTCTGTCTGTCTTTTTACCTTTATATCTGTCTTTCATTCCACTGATCTATGAATTCACGATATTGCCATTTTTGACTACGCTTTGGATTTTAATCCCTTTGAATCTCAAACAACACTGAGCTGGAACCCTTAGCAAAAATAGCAGCCATCTTTTTGCACAATACACTTTACACACAATTCTTTTGTCTTGTATTTCTTTGTATAGTATTTAATGGATATAGTTAATTGCCTGGACTGGAAAATGGGTAATGTCCGATTGCCTTTCTGTGTCAGTAACCAGAACATACAGTACTCCTGTCTCTACTTGACCTGCTTGTCTATGTGTGTGTGTGTGTGTGTGTGTGTGTATACACTTGTCATCCAAGCGTAACATGTTTAATCAAAGCGATCTGAGAATCACAGGAGTCATTACTGACTAAACAGGAGATTAAGGGGAGGTTGGCACTTGGAGGAGAGGAGGAACATGTGGCCAAGGTGTCCAAATACACACTCACATACACTCACAGAAACAGCAACAGCACATAGTTGTTCATGTCTGCGTTAATAAGTGTGGGGGGTTCCCTGGTGTCATGACTTCCTGGTTCAATTCAGCCATAGTGCACTCTGATTTCCTTGACTATTGATACAGTTCCATGGGTGTTTCATCTGGTCCATTAAAGGTTCATGACAATCTATGGTCAACATTTCTAAAACTGTTCTGATTTGCTATGGGATCGCCCCCAAACCCCCCCCCACACACACACACGCCGTCTCTTAGCCCAGCAGTGTCTAATTAGGCCTCCTTCTTGTCTGTTTTTTCTGAGTTCAGGCACCATTGGACATAACTCATGTCAGTCACCTGGCCACACTGACTCACTCATGTTTTTGTTTCAACACACACACATACACACACACACTCACACTGACACACACATACGGTATCTGTTCTCACTGACTCAAGTCTTTACTGTGAGGTGACTCAAGCTGTTTGTGTGTAACAGATAACTTGCAGGGGATCATATTGGCATGTGTGGGGGTCTCGGCCGCTTTGCTGACTCTGGCTGCAGCAATCACCTTTTACAACCGAAAGCTCAAGCGGTGAGTTCACATCCAAAATCTTCTAAAACAATGGTTGATTGTTTTCATGTGCCGTGTGTGTGTGTGTGTGTACGCGTGTGTGTGTGTGTTTGTACTGAGTGTAGGATGTTGAAAATTACCCCCTACCTCCAATCAAAGGAGATGGACGCTCCTGGACCCACAAAAGGCCATAAAAGCCTTCAGTGATCTCATATAGCTTGTAGCTTCTATAGGACATCAAAGGTGATGTTCATTTATGGTGGGGCTTTTGGGTGCCTGGGGCTACATACAGAATCACCTGAGAGAGATGGAGGGAGAGAGAGAGAGAGATAGAAAGGGAGTGAAAAGGATAGAGAGAAGGAGAGATATAGGGGGAGGATAGACATGTCAGTGAAGGGGAGGAGAGGCACAGGCATATTTATGGGGAAAATACACACACACACACACACACACACACACACATACACACTTTCTCTCTCTCTCTCTCACATACACAACAGATCCGGTCAGTTCATTTTTTTTAATGTATTTCGTATATTCTGTTTACACACACACACACACACACACACACACACATACATACAGACACATACACACAAACGCACACACACATGCACACCTGTCCCCCCACTCTTGGCCTTCCTGATACGTAGACTGTCTATCTGTTTTCCTGTCCTTGTCTTCGAATGAAAACATATCACCTTTCGCACTCAAGTGAGGAGGCTTTGAACCTGCAACTAACGAACACACAAAAGACAAAAGTGTCTTGTAAATTGTCATAGTGTTCAGTTAAGGCAAGTGGACTTCTTTTTGAGCTTGGAAGAAGTCCAGTTGCCTTAACTGAACACTATGACTACAACGACCTGGATGAATGAAAATCTTTACAGACATATTATCTTGTAAATTATGCACGCACGCACACACACACACACACACACACACACACACATACACAAAAACACATTTAGAGCATTTACTTAAACACACATGTATTTACAGACACACAGCCTCTCTCTCTCTCTTTCTCTCTCTCTCTCTCACACACACTCACACACACACACACACACACACACAAATACACACACAGACACACTGGCAGGTGTACACTATACACCCTTACACAGCAGACCTGTTGTTGAGTACATGTGCTTAAACTTGTTTATTGTCCACACATGACCTATCAAAGGCGGGTTGTGTGTTGCTGGAGCTAGTAATTAGTGCACTTGCTGAGGGTCTGTTTCCAGGTGAGCAGCCGCACCAAACCAAATTGGAGAACCGACATCCCACATGCCAACACAACATTCCTGTGTGCAGGACAAATGCACATACATGCCCGTATGCAAAATCATCTGGGCAGATGTGTATGTATTTCCCACAGATGAAAAAAGTACTCGAAAATTCTATTTAAAAAACTATTTAGAAAATGTATAAATAAAAAAGTAAAAATGAGTAAAAAACTTTAAGTATCTACAGGGCAAACCGGCATAGCCACTGGTATATAATTCACAAAGCAACAAGGAGTTTCTAGTGTCTAAACTCAGGATGTGAGCTATTTTAACCAACTGAAGTGAGGTCTTATCTAAACTGTAGTGTAGTTATTTAGCTATCAATCTAGTTATGTTCACTGTCCCTTAGTCACTGAAGTTCAGTGGGTCAGTCAAGGGAATGGCCAATACGTGCACGTCCACGTCCATGCAGGCCACTGTTCTTCTTTTGTCTGTTTTAACCCCCCACGCCGCTGCAGGACCCTCCGACAATGAAGATAAAAAAGAGAGAGGGTTGACAATTTAGACAAAAAACAGAGAGGGTTGACTGAAGCCTGTCCAGGGAGAACACAGATAAGTAGGTCTAAGTAGGTCAATGTTTTTTCTGTCATTCTATTTCACCATACCCCTCTGCTCTCCATGTCTCACTTCAAACAGTTATGCAAGGCCCTTCAAAATCCCAAACGACTAATCAGATGAACCCTGAGGGATGACAGCTGTGGGGATTTCTTATTGTCTGTTATCTCATACAAATTATGCAGACTAATATCATAATCTTGCGTAATGTTTCTGTTTCTGATCATAAATACCATATGACTTCAATATGGAACACATTTTTTTCACTCAAATACGGGACTAATCCATATTTTATGGAACGGCTGGTTGGCAACTGCAGAGATATGACCAAGGATTTCCTTAACTTTCCTATTCATCTCTTCCACACGATGTGTCTGCTTGGTAATCCTCAACCTTCTCTATGATCTCTATCCTTTGTTCAGCACCAGCCATAAGCTACATTAAAATTTTTGGCATTCTCAATTTTTGTTTCAGTTCCATGGTTGCTCTTTCCAAGCATTTAGTTTATTCAGTAACAGAGATTCTAATGTAGCAAAGTAAGCTACCTCAGTAAGTAAAGTAAGTAAAAATTCAAATTCAACAAGAAAATGCACATTCAGTATGTTTTTATTTATATATTTTCCAACTTATTATTGTGTATTGTCATACAAACACACACAAACACACAGATCTTGTCTATACTGCTCTGTCTAGCCCAGGCAAATCTAGGGTACTTTCCAGCACTCAGGGCTTTCCTCACGGGCTACAGCACACTTGAGATGGGAGAGACCATTAAGGCTCTCTCTCTCTCTTCACTCACTCACACACACACATGCACACACACACACACACACACACACACATAAAACATCAAAATCCCCAGCAAGCAAGAAAGCTAGTACCCCCATGCTTGAATGGTGAGACATCAAAGTGCAGTAGAGGCCCACGAGATGTAGCACAGCACAGGTGTGGAGGTTGACTCAGGGGTTTGGGTGAGGGTGGGGGTGGGTGGTGAGAGAGTCTCTGACAGGGTGGGGCTCTGGCTTTGGGAAAACCCATGAGCATGTATGTGTGTGTGTGTGTGTGTGTGTGTGTGTGTGTGTGTGTATGTGCACTAGGGAGATGAAGGTGATGAGACTGATAGAGGTTTTAATGGGTTTAACACACTTTTTTAGTTACGGTCAGTGTGTGTGTGTCTGTGTGCATGCAGGTGCATGTAGCATAGAGGTGTATAAAAACATTGTTGCTAATAACTGTACAAAACCACCCTCAACTTTAAATCATTATTTGGAATGTGAAGTGTAGGTTTATTATGCAATATATATTCCCATGCAATGAAATGAATTATGCTCATCAACCCTTTCACTCAGACGTGTGATAGACTCAAGAAGCCTTAACAGGTTGCTTTTGTATTAAAATGTTCTCTAATTCTGACCTTGAACATTAATATTGAGTTGAGTTTTGTGCTTTTTTCTTTTTCAGGGAAAAACAGGAAAAGCTGGAAGAGTCTGTCGTTTTTAAACAAATGTGACATTCTATTTTCAAATCATCTGATATCATATACAATTATGTGTAGTCTTCCATTCAGTTAATTTAAGTGAATAATATTTATATAGCACCACTGTACTGTACAATAGTATTGTCTCATATTGGCACTATACATTGACAATGACAAAGCAAAAGGGCAAGAAAAAAGTCCCTTGAAGAAGTAGGGTCACATGCATGTACAATCAGATCATTTAGTATGTTGTGTTTATGTAAGTTTCTGTCCCTGATCATTTGCAATGCAGACAGACGCTGAGTGATCCATACACCGAAACATGTTGTGTTGCTTGTGTTGCACGTAAGATTGTACCCTTTGTGCCTGTTGAGAAACAAACAGTAGCCTACTGTGAGAATGCATCTGAAAAAGAGAGATGTTAAGACATGTTAAATGTATGCTTAACCAGAGCACAGTGAATATTGTTATTGGATATCAGAAATTCAGTGAGATTTTTGTGTTTATTAAAAAGATGCTTCTTATTCCTTTTCAAGTAATGCTATGCCGTTGAAAAGTATTGTTTGGATTTTATGTTAATGTTTAAATGGTTTGAAAATAAAGCAGTATTATTCACAATACTTCCGTCGATTCATCGTGAGAGGTGAGGTGGACACAATGTGTTTGGATGTGCATTTGACATCTTCATATACACCATACACTCATCATGAGTGCTGTTTTGTTTTTCAGCTTACATAGGTTTTGCATGCATGTTTACATATTCAAAGTCTTTGTAAATCAGAGCTTGCAGATTTGAATGCTTAGTTAAACTTTTGCTGATTTCCTTTCTTTCATAGGCCATAGGGGTATACTCAGAGCCATACAAAGGCTCTTGATAAAGCAGCACCCTTATTTGTGCTAAACAACAATTGTTTTAGGGGACTATATGTACTTGAATAGCCTTTCTGCTTGGTAATGCATCAGGGCCATAGGTATTTAGAAAAAAAGATGTTCTCTTTCGTTTCGAAGCCGAAACGTACGAGTGGATGATGCCTATCATCTCCTACTTTTCTGAAGTCAATTTTAACCAAGCCTTTGAAAAAAGGGCAGTAAGCGCACTGACGCGCGCAGGCAACTACTTAGACAGCCCTGCATGGCGTCAGAAAGTCTATATATTGACTGCGCTTGCGCTTCAGGTCCTCTTTGCCTCTTTCACCTGTGTTTCTGAGTCGCCTTTTCGTTTGCTTTCGCAAATATTCCTAAAACCAACGGCTTTTTTGAAAGCCCACCACAAAAGCTTTTTTCAAAGCTCTCCGAGGGATTTCCGTCTTGCTCCAAGTGCTCACGCCGGTCCCTGACTTCTGGTACCCCGAGACGCAAGATGGCTACTCGTCGTTGTACCGACTGTGATCGTCCCATGGCAATTTCCGACCGCCATGCTATCTGCTTCATCTGTATGGGGAGCGAGCATGCTATGCTCGCTTTTTCGCGGCCAGATCTCTGCTCGGCTTGCGAATGCCTCTCCCCTACGGCTATCGCCAACAGAGCGGCATTTTTCCGTGGGTTACACTGGTGTTCCAGGGGCGGCCCCTACCCCCGTTGGTGCTAGTGCTCTCTCCACCCGCCAGTCTATCGATTTTCCCCCGGCGTCCTCGCACCCGGATGGGCTAATCGACCGGTCTTCAGTGGCTACTCGGCCGTCGGTTAGCTTCTCAGCGGCTAGCTTGCTACCAGCTAGCCAGCTAACCGCGGCCCACCAGGCTAGCCCTGCTAGCTCCATCGACGCTGCCTTTGCCCGCGTGGCTACCACGCCGCCTCAGGGCGACGATGACGACCCAGTTATCGAAGCTGTGGATGAGGAGGAGCTTGCTTCCTTCCTCTCCGCTAAAGGCTGCGCCACCGTGGAGGATTTGCCACCTGTGTTGAAGACCCACGCCGCCCAGTTAGCTTCTGAGCTAGCTTCGTTGGTTACGCAGGCGGCTAGCAGGCTAGGCCTGGCGTTCCTCAGCGCTGTCCGGGAGGGCGTTTCGACCCCTTCTCCAGCGCGCTCCCCTCTCCGGACGCTCTCCCTCTCCCTGCTCACCCCACGGTTGTGGCTGATGCACAGGGCTCATGGGAGGATCCCTACGCCGCCATTGCCCCTATCCAGGGGCACGCGGCATTTTACGCGATGGACGGAGCGGGCACCAGCCTCTGCCACCACCTGGACATCGCCTCCTGAGCTTCCCTCCAAGCCGTGTCAGCGCACGGAGAAGCTCGCTTCTAAGGCCTTTATCTGTACAGGCCAGGCGGTAAGGGCGATGAATACCGCCTTTCTCCTCTCCTCTCTGTCTGAGAAGCTGGTGGCAGATCTGACAGCGCAGCCGTCGGACTTAACCCTCCATCAGCTGCGCAGAGTTACCGCTCTCACCTCGCTGGCCATCAGGGCGGCTATTAAAGCCGACGGGCGCTCCCTTGGCTCTTTGGTCGTCCTAGACAGGCACCTCTGGCTGAACCTTTCGTCCATGCCAGAGAAGGAGAAGAGGCATCTGATGAACGTTCCCATCTCCGCTGATGCTCTGTTTGGCCAGGCGCTGGAACTACAGCGCGATCGCTTAGAGAAGACGAAGTCGGCGGCTCAGGCCCTGCAACCCGTGCTTCCTAGGCGTGCGCCGCCTCAGTCAGCCGCTCCCGCTGCTCCTCAGACGCGTGCTCACGCGGGCGCCCGGCTCCCGCCAACCGTACAGCTAGCCAGGAGCGGCGTAAGAGGTCACAGCGATCCTGATGTGATCGCGTGTGCGCGGCAGAGCATGTCATGCGATCACCATCCATTGACTGCTATGCCTCTGTGTGCTCTAAAAGGCATGGGTCTTCGCTCTGCAGTCCCCAGCTCGGAGCGTTCCCCCCCCGCTTCGGCGGTCCTCTCTGATCTCACCCCCTTACGGGGCGCTGAGTTTGCCTTGTTCACAAGCACTCCGCACACACACTTTCGCCCCTCTGGGGCAATGTTTCACAATGAGCCCCGGCCCAGGCCGGAGGACGCTCTCTGTTCTGTCAGCGCTATCGCGCACTGGGGCACCGATGCGGTCTCCGCCGCACGTTCAGCTGACACACGCCCTGCGCTATGCGCCTCGTGTGATATCACGCCTCTGCTAATGTCACGGTCTCCGCGTCCTCTGTCTCTCTCGCCTCCGAGCAGTGGGCATGCGACGCTTCGGAGTCGTCCACGGTCGAGAAGTCCTCCCCTCACACACGGCTAACTTGCCCTCAGCCCCCACACTACGTCGGGTCTCTAGCCTGTCAGTCGGACGCTCTTCAGCTTCGCGGACAGCCTCAGTCTTGGACCTCGGCCCCCCCAGTGCCACTCGGAGGCAGCATAACACTTCGTTTGTCCTTGCTGCCTCCTCATTCCGCCGCTCTGCTCAGGCAGAATTGGGCGATGTGCACAACGTCACGTTGGGTTCTTTCAACAGTGTTGAAGGGCTATCAACTGCAGTTCAGGTGGCCATCCCCGCCCTTCAGAGGTGTCATGGAGTCAGTGGTGCCCTCCTCCAGGGCCCCTGCTCTCAGACAGGAGCTCTGCGATCTCTTGAGAAAGGGCGCTATTCAGCGCGTAGATCCGACGCTCACGCGCGCAGGTCGTTACAGTACGTACTTCCTTGTGCCCAAGAAGTCGGGCGCTTTTCGCCCTATTCTAGACCTCAGAGCGCTCAATGCCTCGCTCAAACCTCTCACCTTTCGCATGCTCACGGGGCGCATGGTGGCGGAGTCAGTCCGCCAGGGGGATTACATGGTCACCATAGACCTTCAGGACGCCTATTTTCACATAGGTATAGTCCCCAGGCACAGGCGTTTTCTACACTTCGCCTTCGAGGGCAGAGCGTACGAGTACGCAGCCCTTCCCTTCGATCTGTCTCTAGCACCTCGGTGCTTCACCAAGTGCGTGGAGGCGGCGATCGCTCCTCTACGCGCTCAGGGGATCAGACTTCTCAATTACTTGGACGACTGGATGCTGCTGGCGGGTTCCAGACAGCTCCTAACGTCACAGGCTCACACTGTTTTGCATCACCTGCACAGTCTGGGTTTCTTAGTAAACCTAAGCAAGTGCATGCTCTCTCCCTCTCAGGAGGTCGAGTTCTTGGGCGTGAGGCTGAACTCACACTCAATGAGGGCGATGCTCACTCCGAAGAGACTTCAGGACGTCAGGGCGTGTCTACGCCACTTCAGACTAGGTGCCTGCGTTTCGACCAGGCTGTGTCTCAGACTGACGGGCCTCCTGTGCGCTGCAGGCGGCGCTGTCCCACTCGGCCTCTTACACTTACGCCCGCTGCAGCTTGCCTTAGCGGAACTAGGTGTGTCCTCCAGGTCGAACCCCACCCGTCGAATCTTAGTGTCCAGACGCATATGGCTAGCCCTCGCGCATTGGCGCAGGCCGTCGTCCTTCACCAAAGGCGGCGCTCTGGGCGCTATAGCCAGACACATGACGGTGACCACCGATGCGTCCAAGAGCGGCTGGGGCACCGTTTGCTGCGGTCGCCCCGCCAGGGGGACGTGGGGCACAGCCTCCAGGAGATTACACATCAATGTGTTAGAGCTCCTTGCTGTCTTCTGCGCTCTGAAGGAGTTTCTCCCTCTTCTCGGAGGAGAACACGTTCTTGTGCGTACAGACAACACCACTGTTGTGGCGTATATCAATCGCCAGGGCGGCACGCGCTCTCTGGACCTGTTTCGCCTGGCGTACAAGCTGCTCACCTGGGCCTCCCGCCACTTCCTGTCGATCAGGGCGGCGCACTTGCCAGGTGTACGCAACACAAGCGCGGACCTCCTCTCCAGGGGTGTTCCGCGTGCAACCGACTGACGCCTCTGCCCAGCCGTGGTGCACAGCCTCTGGTCCCGCTTTGGGCGGGCACAAGTCGATCTTTTCGCCTCGAGAGAGAACGCTCACTGTCCAGCGTGGTTTTCGCTGGAGCGAGATGCGCCGCTAGGGTCAGACGCGCTGGCGCATCCGTGGCCGCGCGGTCTGCTCTACGCTTTTCCCCCCCTTCCTCTGATGCGTCAGGTATTGGCCAGGATCAGAGCGGGGCCCAGGGTGATTCTGATCGCCCCCAATTGGCCATCTCAGAGCTGGTTCTCAGATCTGGTCTCACTGTTGGACGGCCAGCCGTGGACCCTCCCTCTGAGGAGGGATCTCCTATCGCAGGCTCACGGGTCGCTGTGGCACCCCAAGCCGGAAGCATGGAGACTGACGGCTTGGCCCCTGAACGGGCGCGTCTCCTAGAGAGCGGCCTGTCAGGCGCAGTTATAGAGACTGTTCAGGCTGCTAGAGCTACATCCACTAGGTCGTTGTATACACTGAAGTGCCGTGTATTCAGCACGTGGTGCAGAGACAGAGGCTGCTCTAGTCTGCCCTATTGGCGAGGTGCTTGCTTTTTTGCAACACCTGTTTGATCAGGGTCGTACACCCTCTACTTTGAAGGTGTACCTCGCAGCTATTTCAGCATGCCATGTTGGCTATGCTGGCGTTTCCCCAGGCGCTCACCCCCTTGCGTCGCGCTTCATGAAGGGCGTCAGGCGGCTTCGCCCCTCTTCCACTCCTTCGGTCCCTACTTGGGACCTGGCCACTGTCCTACGCGGACTGGCCCTTACGCCCTTTGACCCTCTGTCGAGTGCCAGTCTAAAGATGCTTTCCCTCAAGACTGCGCTTCTGCTCGCTCTGGTCTCGGTGAAGCGCGTTAGCGATCTGACTGCCTTGTCAGTCAGTCCTGACTGTCTTGAGTTCACGCAGGGCGTGTCTGACTGTCTTGAGTTCACGCAGGGCGTGTCTACGCCACTTCAGACTAGGTGCCTGCGTTTCGACCA
>JAGFZM010003481.1:26717-43746 GCA_017657215.1 Limnothrissa miodon
TGTGGGCCGTGTGGTTTGCTTGCTGTGTGTGTGTGTGTGTGTGTGTGGAAACCTCCGGAGAGGGGCAGTGCAGCGGGGGCAGCTTATGGCAGAGAGGGAGGGAGGAAGAGGAGGAGGAAGAGGGATGCCTGTGGTGATGGCAATGCCTAAAAAGGTCCCTGGGGAGGAAAGAACACCGGGTGTCCTCATGGAACCTAGTTACCATCCCCTTAAATGCTTCCAGAAAAAAAAACGTATGGTATGTGTGTGTGTATGTTGTGTTGTTTGTGTGTTTATGTGTGTGAGTTCAAAGTGGTCCACCCAAGCTTGGTTTGTTCCAGTGGGAACACCACTAAAGTGGCTAAGACCTTACTGTGTCCTCAAGTCAAGGTAACCATGCAAAAGGAAATCCTAGGGATTATGGTCAGTTTTGGGTTACATCATTGGAACAGGAGACCAACAGCAGCATGACATTTAGAAAGAAAAATGAAGAACAGAGTGTAATTAACAATGATCTGGGTCGAAGGAGACACAGTATTGCTTCATATTGGGAAGACCCACCATAAACAAAGAACATACAGTAAAGCTTGGCTTTTACAGGTCCAGTTTGACGGAAGGTGGTCCGCACTTAATCAGACCAGCGTGGAAATGCTAAAGCTGACAGCAACTGATGCAGGGGACAAACGCAGACTGATACAACCCAATGTACAAAAAATATTCCACCTAATCTCTAAAGACAAGTACATCCGGAACAGAAGAAAATATATTCATATCATATGTGAGACAAGTCAGAATTCTGTGAAACATAAAGTCATAAACTCCAAATGACTAATAAACAGGGATAGGGTGCTTGAGGATTGTTCCACTGAGTGTTTGTAGACGTTTGTTCAGTTTCAGACGGAACATGCCTGAACATTTATTGTGCATTCATGTGCTCAAGTCGTGCTGCTTTGAAGATCTGAAGATTCAAATCTCTCAAGGCAAGCATGTAGAAGGAGTCCTTGACTAAAACTCAAGACAAAATGGCCTCATCTTGTATTAAAGGATAATTAAAGGACAGTGTGTGGTGTAATCCATAGCTCTGCAGTGCAGAAAAAAGGCCGAACAAATGACATCTAGACATAATCTAGACATAATTCTAAGCAGCAGCTAACATTAACTGAATAGGGCATAATCAAATGAAACTGAAATTGAGTTTCTGCACAGTATTCAGTTGGTTTCCAGTGTAGTCCAGTTTAGTCTCTGTTGTACCAGATTTCATTCATTAACCAACCAACAGCATTCAGTGGCCTTGAACAACCAGGGCTAAGGATTGATTCACACCAGATTTCCTCTAATATCTGATATGAAGGTAGGATGCTAGGGAAATTCTACTATCACTCTGCTCCCCTATTTGTTTTGCTTATTTCATGCATGCAATGACAAATGGGTTCCTTGTAATAATAATAATAATAATAATAATAATAATAATAATAACTAGACTGCATTTTCTCGGCAGAAACCGCAAGGTGGACTTGCCACCAACCCCCCCACCCCCCCCCCCACCCCCCCCCACCCCCCCCCCCCCCCCCAACATACGCACACACACACACACATACAAACATACAAGCATTTCTCCCATTCATTCCAATGGAGAACATTTTTAGTTGCCTCAATGAGCTTCAAAGGGGAAATGTGTTTGAGGTGTTAGTTGCCCTTGGCAGGCCTGTCTATCATTACCAAAACCAGTTCCTTTAAGCATATTTGTAAGGCCAGGGTCACCATGTCCTGTCTTGCTACTGTGGTTTGAGTTTGAATTAGAGCTATATTATTTTTGAGGAGACCCTTTTCCATCAGTTTAAATGGATAATGTGGATTGACATCACATTGAGTTTATCTGATTAAATGCTGTAATGGGAGGTAGTGATTGTGGAAGTGTGTGCTGGCAGTTTTTTATGGTAAAGGAATAGGTGGAAACAAAACCGTTTGTTTCAGCTTGAGTGAGTCAAATCATGTCAAATTACACAGAGAGGCAAGTGCAGTCAAGTCACACAAAACCCCCTCCTTTTTCTACTCATGCTCTTTACTTTGTGGTGTTCCTGATGCATTAAGGTAATGCTAAATTCATTTTGAACACTTTTCCATATGGCTTTCATTCTCTTCTACAGTAACTATGGTAATGTACAGCTCCATTGCTACCTGTGCAGGTATGGTCTGCTGAGGACTCACCTGAGCAGGTCTGTTAGCCTAGCATGCCTGTGCTGTGAGTGTGATTGGCTGTGCTGGTGCTCGACTGGGTCCTGTAGAGATGAAAAGAGAAGGTGGGGAACTGCTTAATCACACCGCAACATTCCTTCTGTGGTCACACTCAGCTGTAATTACAGGGCCCTCTCGGACTGGGGGAAGGGGAGGTGGAGAGCTGAGTGTGTGTGTGTATGTGTGTGTGTGTTGGGGGTGGAGTGGGGGAATGGAGTGTAGGTGGTGATGAATGGGGTGTGGGGTGGGGGGTGCTGTCTGGAAGGGTTGAATGAGAACAGGTGGGAAATGTGATGTGGTTCATTTGAATCTTTTAGCTGAACGAGTATGCAGTGTGTATGTGTTTCTGTGTGTATGTGTGTGCGCACGTGCCTGTGTGTCAGTGTGCATGAACATAAGTGCATGTGTAGTATGTGTGTGAGTGCAGTGCTAAAGAAATACTCCCCCCCCCCCCACCCTCCCTCCTTAATGAGTCCTTAGAGAGATAGTTTAGTGAGATGCAATCTTGTTGTTATGTTTGCACAGGAATGTGGGCAAGGTACACTGTAAGGTAAGAGATGGACAATCTGTAACAGCCTGTTGACAACTACAGCAGTCCTTTGCTGGACCTAAATCAATGTTGATTCACGGGAACTCCCGGCTCGGCAAGAACAGACACGGCCATGTCTGTGCAGTGATTGGCGAGACGCTCTTTTTTACTGATGTGGAACTGCAGTGAATCATCTTGCGGCAGAGGCTTTATGGCTGTAACTGCAGCCATTATGAGATTAAGGTTCCGACCTGAGAAAAGACGTGCTCACAGTAGCATCCCGAGAATTTCAAAAGGGTTTACCTGAAGGGGGATTTGGTAAAACGTGTTGCCTGTGTACCATTACAAAGGCAACAGACAAATACACCTGAATGAGTTACTCTCTGTGAGATTCTTCTGCTTGAATCACTAGAAGAAGAAGAAATCTCATTAGCACCTCTTAAGCAACCACAGCTCCATTACCATTTTAACAGGTCATTGAGTCATCCAACAGCAGTCAGCAAATATTGATTTGATTGATTATCCCTTGTTATTGTTTTTTTTCTATAACAATAGTGTGTCATTGTTAGTATCATTTATACTACAATAATAAAAAAGTACTTGACTAGACAGTAATAAAAAAGATTTCAAACAGAGATGGTTTGGTCATATTTAAAATGTTTTTTTTTGTTTATTATTATCTTTACAATTGTAATACTATTGTATTATGTTTACTATTGTATTGAAATGTAGGGTTCAAGTAGAGGGAAGATGTTATTAGGTGTGGTTATGAGGTAAGGTGGCATTCAGTTTAGATAACAGATGTTTAAAAGATGTTTATTCATGCTCACTGCAGCAAAGCCAGACCTGAGTGTTGTCTTCCTCTAGGTCTTCTTAGCTTGCTTTATCTCATATCAGTGCTATGAGCAGTGTCACTCTAGAATGTCAATGATGGATGCCTGCAAGTCCAGACTTGGTGTACCTTGAGATGTGGCCTTACTGTCGACAGTAAGGCCACATTTCTCCAAATGCAATACGAAAAACAAACAAAATCAAATGTAACATTTACTGAAGGGAGACATATATAATGAATTTTTTTGTCATGGCTTCATCATAAACATAAGGCATGATTGTTTCCTCTTTCACATGAAAATTAGCCTGATGTCAAATATCATAAAGCAATTGTATGATTGTGATTGCCAAAGAGGATACAAGCCTAAAGGACATATCAATACCCAGCCTAGATGTTTTAATTTCACTTCAGTTAATTTCTCTTTAGCTTATTTTGAACAATTCCAATTTTAATATTTTTTTTAATTTTAAAATCAGAGAACTATGCTCAATATTTAATTCCTGCATTTTATCTTCTTTTATCAACATCTGCTTTCCAGAGGTAAAAATGTGCCAAGACACTTTTTTTCTGGCCTCTAATCACACAAATGATCTACAATCAAAACCTCTTGATCAGGCTTATAGGGGAATCTAGTCATTCTAAACCAACCCATAGATACAATGAAGTGATTAATTAATTAATGTGATATGCAGATGATTTTCATTCTGTAGGTCTCCTACATTGTGCTTACATCGAACAATCTGTGTTTCTGCTGTGTGTGTGAGTGTGTGTGTGATGTCATGTAATGGTCTGTGTTCTTCTGGTGTAATAAATTCTGAGAATCTATTTATCTATCTATTTATCTATCTATCCATCATCAGAGAGAGGTGAGAAAGGCCAAAAACTAAAAGGTGACATTAGTTGTTTTGCTACTGAGTTCAAATGTCAACAGTCTATTTCACAACATGCTTAAAATCCTGATTTTTGCAGTAACTGTACAAGCTCTTGCAAAGGGTATTATTATGCCACTGGGGTTAGGTAAAGTTTTTTTCTAAGTCACTGAAGAGTGAATTCCATTCATAAGTCAGGGCTGGCCTGGTCATCATCTACCTTAACCACAGTCTGTATTTTGGCATGGGCCAGGCCTACATCATTTCTGGTTAAGGCTTGTGGTTTCGCTTTGGTGTGGTTTCAGGATTTTGATGGTTAAAGATACTTTTTTAAGCACGACCTCAAGGTCAACTTTATGATCCATGGAGAAGGAATTAGGTGTGTGGTTGTTTACAGCATGCCTGTTGTTATCATTATTTTTTTCTCTTATTTATTTTGTCTTCTTTAATGAGGGCAAGTGTGTGTTTGGGGGAAGATAATACGATTGTGTTTTTGTGTGGTTGAATAGATCACCATAAAGATGTAAAATCCTAAGACAAAGGCTACATTAAAGCACAGTGTAAATGTTATTTTAAATGTTATGTAACCATTATGTTAAATGTAATTTATTCATGTTTCATGTAACTCAGCATTTTATGATTAGTAGGCTACAGGAAATACATCACATAACCACATCTCTGACTAGAAAAGCTTTGTTTCAAATGAGAAACATTTTCATTTCACATCATATGCTTCATACGAAAATGACACGTATATCATTACCAAGATCTGTCAGTTGAAGAGTGAACTGCTATATTCCTAAAGTGTTGGCTATCTCTGGTTCTCCACTTGCTCGTGTTGAGAATGAGTTCTCCATTATACCGTCGCTTTTCCGGGAGGGGGAGCTCATTAGTGCGCCTGCCTTGGACCATTTCAATTCAAGCGCCAAGCCTTGAGTCTCCCGTTAACAAATTACCCCGGAGTCAATGATAGGTGAATGTTCTACTTCTCAAAGACAATTTCCCCAATTTGATGGCCTAAAAAAGAATGCTCATTTTAGGAATTTCCATCATTTTAGCAGGTTATTTTGTACGCCACGATACAGACTAGTGTAAATATTTTCTTTCGAACAGGCAATCAGCCCAATTAGACAGGCGATGGCAGTGAAGTTAACTCGCTCAATCGACTCTGCAGTTTGCTTGCAAAATGTTATAGTCTGATTTCTTTGTACACTTGAAAATAACCGTCTGTTGAAGTTACAGTTATTAGACAAGAGAGATTTAGAGATTGAGTTAAGATATTAGACGAGTTATAAACTACATAACGCGCAGCGCAACCTGTCAAAGGTCTGGACAACAATGATGATGGCTACTTCCAAGCTGCTAATACACCACACTAGGCGTGTCCTTTGCCCGATGCTGCAGGTTGAATCTCTTACCCCGATTTCCTGTCACATGATTGGAAATAGGATCCCTACTTCATACTATCTCTTGAGTCGGGAGAACACGCATTTGCCTTGAAGTTCATGCGCTCTTAACGGATGCCCTTAAAGAGATTTCAGTAGAGCAAGCCGCACCAGCTCCGGTGACTGTATCCAAACGAACTCACCTGCGGTCCCTCTTGCCCAGTTCTGAAGGGGAACGCAACACTATTCCTCGGGACAATCGTTGGCGAAGGAGAACTATGGATTCTTTGACAGCCGTAGCGCTATTCCTCGCTGGGCTCTTGTCCTCCTCCAACGTTGCTTCGATTCAGTTTGAAACTGGTAAGTTTTGTCGTTTAGTTTGCACCGCTGTTTGTGTTTGAGATTTGGATACGAATGCATGTGACCAATTGTGCGTCCTAAAAGCTGTCCCAAAAGCTCCGCGGAACGTGGTTTAAGTGCTGTGTATAGGGAAATACATTGATAAAGTTACTCATCAAATTTCAAAGTTTACTACTGTATGAAGTACCATGTCGAGCTGAAACTAAGTCATGTTACAGTTTTGCTGCCTACATCAGGGTAAGCGGAATAAGGCTTAGCCAATAAATAGTGTAATGATTATTTCAGATGCTTACTACATCGTTGTAAAGGTGTCTAACGCCACTAAATTGGAGCATGCACATGCACAAGTTGCCTCTATCAAATACATTTAAGATATTTGGATAAGACAGGACGATTATTATTTATAAACCCAGGGGGTATGGTGCAGTGGCAATCAGCCTAACCAGTCGGTAGCTTAATATTTTGTTGTCATCCAATTGTACAGAAGGCATTCACCATAGTGGGTGCTTTGAATACTCCAACAATTCTATCATTATCACTATTGAGTGAGTGAGTATCAAACGTTTGTTGTAATTCAGTCACATAGAATCGTGCAGTCATCTCTCGTTTCTCCTGGGGGAAAAGAGATGGCTCTGTGGGAAACTGTTTCCAAATTACACATATGGAATCGGATTTCGTTTCAAAACGAAACCCATTCAGAGAAGAAAGAAATTGTTCGTTTAATAACAACCACACAAACCAAACTTCTCATGCTGTAATTTGTGTGGTGTTTCAAGTTTTAAAAGCACATACTCATGCTTCCCTTTTTAATTTTTTGTTTCTTAATTATATGGTCTGATTCAAATTAGAGGTTTTGCCATCTGGGCACTGCGTAAGCATTGCCATCTGTACCTATGTATTAACAACGTATTTAAAGCTCTCAGTCACCTGAGACACTAAGTGATGAATATTTATATTAAGTCTTGACAGAAACTTGTAAGAAAAGGCGGTGTTCATGTTAAGAATAGCTGTGATCTATTGCGCCCATTTTATATTATCAGGTGATTCTATTTATGTGTAGAAAGTGTTAACACCTCAGTCATGTGAGGTTGGCTACCTCAAACCGTCCTGCCATGACAAGAACTCCATGTGTGTTAGTCCACTGCAGAGTAATCAGCTCTTTTCTGTCTGATCAGTGGTCAGCACTGTTGAAAATGATCAGACAGACTATTGTGGACCAGATAAGCTTGAATGATAGGACCTTTTAACTACATTTCTGAAGATTTTTTTTTTGTTTTGGTGCAAGCGTAACCCTTCCTCATCAGGCATGACACAACTAAATCCACCAGCCCTGCTAAGACAGAAAAGATGAGATGAGACAGACCCTTAACTCAATATGACTCAATATGACCAAAATCTGCAGCCTGCTTAGGCTATTGACGCCTTGAAGAAATCTGAAACTGTCCAGTTTTTAGTTCTTGTGAGACCACACCGTTCTGACAATGCCATAATGTTGGTTAGATTGACTCAAGCAGATGAGTGTGCAGAGTGTGTGTGTGTGTGTGTGTGTGTGTTTGTGTGTGTGTGTGTGTGACAGTACAATAATGCTTAGTCGAGTGACTTGTGGAGTGAGTGAGTGTGTGGTTGTTTGTGAGTGGGAGGCAGCATGGGGCACTGGTTATTTCATGCACCTGCCATGAATGGGGTGAATGTGGGTTGAAACTATAGAAACGGACGGCTGGTGCCCTGTGCAGTCCTTACACACCAGCTCTCATGATTGCTAGGGCTGCTGTTTTGGCCATTCTGCAGCTCGTCAGACACTTGCTGTGAGGTGCAGACTGAAGGCGAATAGAAGTCACTCTTGGGTGAGTGTGAGCGTGCCTGTGTTTGCCAGTCTCTACTGTGACTTTCTTAATATGGAATCGCCCGGGAACTCTGCAGTCATTTTTGGTTGTTATTGTCCTGGTTCAATTGCATTCATTCAGTCACATTCCGAGCAATCCCACGGTTGCCGTGGCATTCAGGACAGAGGCTTTTGTGTGAGCTGACCTGAAATGTAATCTTGATGTCTACTGTGTATGGTTACATTTCTTCATTCTGTTTTGTCATCATGTGTCCCTTTCATTAAGAAAACACTACATGTACAGTAAGTGCTCTCGCACAATGCCACACACACACACACACACACACACACACACAGACACACTTCTCTAAAACTGAAAACAACATCCTATTTCACAGCTACATTAGCAACTTCTCTAGCTCAACATTCCTGAAAGCATCAGAAGCGCAAGTACAGGTTTTGGGCCATTTCCCCGAAACCAACTTTGCTTAAGAACATTGTGAAAACACCCAAAACTTTACATGTGATTCATAGAGATTGTGTGTGTGTGTGGGGGGGGGGCAGGGTGAGGGCGCATTACCTACTGACACAGCAGATGTGCTAATGATCACTGTCAGGACTGTCATTATGGCCCTTCCCTGCCTGGCCAGGCCAGTGGTGTCACCTGCCCCGCTCTGCTGCAAGTGTCATGTTTGCTCAGGGACTCAGATGGGAGCACGTTAAACAATCCCATTTTTCGATAGTTACTGTAAGGTCTTAATTTTTTCAATGGGAAGACTGTTGGAGGCAACTGACGACGCACAGAACGGGTGTTCCTCTACAGTGTGCGGAGGCCCTCTCAGATGGCTTAAGATCAAATCAGATTTCTCTTTGTAAATATGCACGGCTGCCAGCCTCTTGTGGTTCCGTCTGTTAAAACGGTTGAAAATCCACCTGGTACCTTCCTGGCCCACGTCTGTAGAAGACAAGGAAGGCGGTTATGGTATCCCAGGAGTTGACTGTATTCTGAGAAGGGTTGAACAATACAAGGAGGGAAAAGAGAGGTGCAAGACATCAATCAAACTGCTTTTCCCTCCTTTATAAACGATCCCTTCCTCTGTGAGGCTCTCTGACATCACACACACACACACACACACACAGACACACTCACATGGCCTGGAGTTTGTCAAGTGCATAGTTCCCCTCCTCAGTCAAACCACAATTCCCCCCCACCCCCATCACACACACACACACACACACACACACAGAGCAGAGTTCGCAGCTGTCAGTGAGTAAAATCTGGGAGGTGTGCAACAGTAGCCAGGTGGCCTGGCAGCGGGTTGAGAGCCTCTGCTGCTCCTCATGCTCCAGGCTGTTTAATGTGCTCTCTCTGGGGGCAGCTGGGCTTTATAATACACCTTCCTTACACACAGACACACACACATACACACACACACCCAACAGAAACGCATCTACATACACAGGCTTGTTCTATAGCAACAGAGTACATTAATAGATGATTAGGCCACACCAATAAAATTAGTTGGTTCTCGGATTCGCCGCTTGAAAAAAATGCAAAATGAAAACACTGTGGCTGATAGTTATAATACTGAAAACTGCATGCTGTGTTCACGTGACGTCGAAACCAATCAAATCGCGCCTTTCACTTCAGAGCGCAAGAGACAAGAGACATGATATGAGAAAAGATGCCGGTGGAAGGGGATCATCATGACAAAAAGTGTGCTGTGAGGTGTGAAAGTTAAGTTTATAAATTAGGCCAAATTTGTTCCTAAACACATGAGTAAATGTCTTTATTGAACATTAACTGTGAATGTGCTAATTCAAAGCACCCACTATGGTGAATGCCTTATTTATTTTTATTTCGCTCGCTCCATATTTTTCCTGAAAAAATCCGAGAACAAACTAATTTTATTGGTGTGGCCTGTGTGTTTTTGCACGCTCTGTCTCTCTGTCAATTTACATGTCATGTCCTCTCACTGATTAGTGTGTGAAGAGCATTTTTTTGTGTGTGTGTGTTCCAGTGAGGAGGAGGGTGTATGTATGAGGGGCTTCTATTGAAGCTTGCAGTGTTCAGCTGAGACTGGTAACACGATTGTAAATGTTTCCGCTGTTTCTGGCCCCTGAGGTCCATGCAAAGAGGTGAGGTGGAGGGGTGGAGTGGGGGGTTAGTTGGACAGGCCCCCCTATCATCATCTATTCACAATGATTGTGTGTCGGTGTGTGTACTTTATTTGTGTATGTGTGTGTGTGTGTGTGTATGAGAGAGTGTACATATGGGTTTGTGGTGGGTTTGTGGTGCTCTAAAGGTGGGTATGTGTGTGAGTGTGTGTGTGTTTGTAAAAGACGTGTGTGAGGAGGAGTGTGTTTGTGTATGTGTAGTTGCTCAAGTGTGTGTTTTTGTGTGTGTGTGTGTGTGTGTGTGTTTCTGTGCTGTGGTGAGCCATCTGGAGACTTCATAAACCTCCCATGTTCCTGCTGCAGTTTAAAAGGGGTCAGAACACAGAGCACAGGCCCAAGCCCTGGGGCATGTTCTCCTCTTGTCTGACCTCAACGTCCAGGTGTCTACCCGGTGTCTGTTTCTCATCTCCCTCTCTCTCTTTCTCTCTCTCTCACCCTTTTACTTTGCCTCCCTGTTATTTCATCAGCTTCAGTATTTCTCTAAATCTTGTTTATTTTCTCAACTAATCCCTAATTCTTTCATTCACTCTCTCATTTTACCCTCTTATTCTGCCTCCCTCTCATCTGTTTCTCCATTAAGATATTCACTCCATTCACTTCTATTCATCAAGCTTCAATCCAAAGCACCATCCCCTGTGTACAAGCTCATTAGCTTTATTTATATATCTGGACACTTGTAAGTCCCAATAGCTGTATTTCCTTAGAGTATAGCTCTGTGGACACTTGTCTGTCGCACTACCTTTATTTCCTCAGAGTATAGCTCTAAGGTCACGTCTGTCCGTCTAGTTTTATTTCCCTAGTGTATACTGTAGCTCTATGGAGCTGGTGGGGGATGGGGGGGGGGGGCAAGAGTCAGCTGGTCAGCCACTTACAGCAGAGGAGGGAGGGATAGAAGAAAATGGAGACAGAGGGAGAGAAGGAGAAGCTGTGGCATTCGGGAAAACATTGAAGACAGAGGAATGTATGTAGACCCTACAAAAAGCTGCT
Organism: Limnothrissa miodon; assembly: GCA_017657215.1. Lineage (NCBI taxonomy): Eukaryota > Metazoa > Chordata > Actinopteri > Clupeiformes > Clupeidae > Limnothrissa > Limnothrissa miodon. The sequence goes on from JAGFZM010003481.1 coordinate 37,894, forward strand.
GCTTCTGTGTAAGTGTGTGTGTGTGTGTGTGTGTGTGTGTGTGCGTGAGTGTGTGTGTGTTTGGTAGGATGTAGGATGAAGGAAGCGACACACACAGTTCAGCTCTGATGTGGCCCTGTCTTTGTGCTACAGCAGACCAAGGCCTCTTTGTAACTGACTGTGCAGCAGACAGTCTCTCTCTCTCCCACACACACACACACACACACACACTCACACAGACAGGCTTCAGTGTCTCCTACTGTAGTGCATGGTCGCCTACGAGACCACGAGTGGGTCTGCATCAGTTCTCAGTAAGCAACCTGTCTCACTCTGTACTTTTGGGAACATTCTAGATTTTATCCAGACAGAAGTTATTTGCAGTGGTATCTGCTAACTGTGAGCATGACACACCTGTGACATAATGTGTGTGTGTGTATGTGTGTGTGTGTGTGTGTGTGTGTGTATTTGTCTGTGTGCTTGTAAAAAACTGGGCATGATTGTTTCACAGCCGACTAGGCATGAGTGGCAACTGAACCTCTGCTACACTCTCTCCGTCGTGCCCACACATAGCCCTTCAGTATCCTGAGTGGTGCCCACACATGGCAACATCAGCATCAACATCGCTGAACAAACGCTTCAACTTCAGTTTCACCAAAGCCACTGTGCTGTCTTTACTTATTGCACTGATGGGGTGCAGACCTGGATCTGGAGATGTGGCTGATGTAAACAAGGTCTCCAGGCTCCACATTTAAATGACAAACCTACATAGCTCTGTCCTCGGTCCCATGCCCTGCTCCATGGAGCTGGTATTTAGGAATGGTTGTTGCTGCTTGATGTAGAGTGTCATGCAGAAGTGAGGCTGGCTGTTGTGTGCTTTGCTTCCTGGCTGTGCTTGGCTGAAGCAAAGGCCTGCGTAGCTGGTGCTGGTTTGAGTGATGCCCTGTATAGCTGTGAGCGACATGCTGCTGCCTTTGGTGTGAGTGATGTGGTGCTGGTTGTCATGCCAGCCTGCATAGCTGGTGCTAGATGGTTGTTGTGGTGCCAGTGAGCTCCTCTGACCCGGAGCGGGAGGCCATGAGGGCCATCTGCACTGCTGTATTTACACTACACATAGGCTTGAATAGGAGGCTGTTGGATGTGGAGGAGGGCAGCAGTCATCCTGGTGGCAGTGGCGGTGAGAGAGTTCAGGAAGTTTACTGGGGAGAACAAAGACATGTTAAGAGTGTCTGCTGTTTTAAAACTGTTCTTTAAAAAAAAAAGAAAAAAAAAAGTCCCACCCAGGCGTGTCCTGACTTGTGTTCCCTCAGCATCCCTGACTCTCTGAAGCACAAACATGTGCCTTTAAGTAAAGTGGAGGGGGGCGGTGTGTGTGTGTGTGGGGGGGGGGGGGGGGGGGGGGGGGGGGGGGGGGTTCATATCATCCTGATTTCTTTGAAAGGGAGAATAGGGGAAAGAGAGAGAAAGAGGTACAGAAAAGTGTAACGATGATGGATAAAGAGGTAGAAAGAGAATGAGAGACAGAGAAAGAGAGAGACTGTAAAAGGAGAGGTAAAAGAAGGAGTGATTGATTAATGGAGGGAGAAAGAAAAATACAGATGCTACAGTAGTGACTGTCCTGGTCAAAAAGGGAGGAGGATAGATAATAAAATATAGATTAAAAATGAAAGCACATGGTGATATAATATAGAATGAAGATAAGAAATAACTGGCAAATAGAGAGAGACAGAAAGGAAGACAAGTTTAACACTCTCTAGCACACTTTATGAGACCTCCTTGTGGATTGATAGGCATCGGGATTATGTTGCACAGGAGCCGTCTGTGCCACCCTTGGCCCAGGGACTGTATGCTGGGTGTGATAGGGACGAGTGCTTTTCTTGTGACCTCTGCAGCTGGACAACTGGGTTAGGAAAGTTGGGCAAAGGAGGAGTTGGGCCAGGTGTTGCTAGCCTGCAGCAGCCCTCCTGCCGGACCTCCACATAGTCTCCCAAGTTACCATGTCTGAGCCTCCACTGCATTTTACTCCACTCCTCAGTATAAATTATCAGCCTAAATAGGATGACTTACCTTACATCATTCACAGCCTCCATAGGCTGCTTCACCTCACTAGCATCCTCTGTCTCCTGTCTCCTCAGGCCACAATACTCTGCCATTTTAGCAATCCCTTGGACTCTACAACCAGAGTAACCATTTCAGCCCCTATACTGTAGGTTCCCAAAACTCAATGGCCCCCAGAGTCCGCAGGCCTGTGGGTCGGCCAGTTTAAGCCGCCCCAGCTGTGGTGGCTGTTATTGCAGAGGCACTTTGCTTGTGGCATTGGGCCCTCATGCTCATCAGGGGGTTTCCATGGACCCTCGAACATGTGTTTGTAGTGGGCGTCACTCAGTGCATCGCCAGCGCAAATCTAAGGCATGGTCAAATTGCTAGTCTAGCGAAGTTTTCATTTCATGTGTGTCAACATTTATGCAAGGAAAAGGCAAGGCAAACTGTATGAAAACTCAGAGAAAATTGTATGACAACTCAAGGCAAACTCTATGAAAACATGAAAACAAATTGAAAGCTTTTATGAAGTCACAGACATTTTCTTTGCTAATTAGAATGCATCTCTGATATGGAGCAGATTATGGTCAGGCATGACGAACACCCGCTGTCTAGCCAGTAATAAAGCCACCACTAACCAGTCCCCATCTCCCAGCATCCAGACCAACAAAAAGAAGCCTCATGTGACGTGGTCTGTCAGGCTCTGCTGGGTGGTGGGGGACGTGCAATATATTTATGTGTGTGTGTGTGTGTGTGTGTGTGTGTGTGTGTGTGTGTGTGCGTGTCTCAGGGGTGATGTGAGAGGATCAGACACGACAGATGTTATGATTTGTGAAAGGCAACGCTGGGAGAGGGGGATCTTTGGCAAAGTCAGCCAGCGTCAGGTTCAGTCTGTCAGTCCACTTTGATGGAGGGGGTGGGGGGTGGGGTGGGGTGCGGGTGCATACAGGAAAGCACATGCAGACAACATCACATTATGCTATCATATGAGATAGTAAGTATTTGTGTGTTTGTGTGTGTGTGTGTGTGTGTGTGTGTGTGTGTGTGAGAGAGAGAGAGAGAGAGAGAGAGAGAGAAACTCCCAACTGCCACATTCCCTGCTGCCAAAAGTTAATATGCAGAACAGTCTTCAAAGGAAGCCCTCACAATTTGCCCCAGATGAAAAGGTCATGTTTAAAACCAAGATTAATTTCAAGTCTAATCTGATCAGTGCAGTGTGTGTGTGGGTTTATGTGGGTGTGTTTGTGGATGTGTGCATTTGTTTGTGTGTTGTCTCCTTTAAAACATTGTCCTATCAGAGGCCAAACAAAGCTTGGCTTTCATCTTTATTCATGTCAGTTCAGTCACACTTGCAAATTGACAACTCACTTTTTTCCATTATGCTTCTATTGTTTATCATTCTTTTCTTGCACCCCTCCACCCCCTCACACAGAGACCACACACACATACACACACTTGCATTTTCCCTTGAATGTCATTTATGACATGGTGCTCAGACATTCCCCATGCTGATTGCCCCCTTTGCCAGCTGGGCTCTGCCATTTGACCAGCTGGGAGGGTTTTGTTCGGATATTCAAGCAAGTTAATGAAAAATCCTCCTGCTTCATATTTGAGGATCTTTTGGGTGCTGCGCAAAGGCTTTTTAAATAATCAGAAAGCTATTTTTCCTTGTTTTGCTGGAAATGCAAACTAAACCCTGAAGGCTAATTCATGCTGCATATGAAATGGAATCAAATAATGTTTTCTTTGTTGGGGAGGTTTTTGCATATTAGTGTAAGTGGGATGACTTGCTTCAGGAAATGGTCGTGCTTGGTATTGCCGATCAATGAAAATTCCCCTGAAAACTACTGCTTTATTTTGTCATATTTAATCACATGAAACTTTCTTTTTTCCTATTTCGGTGAGACAGAGGTTACATTTACTTTTGGGTTGTCAGCCGTCATCACTATTAACTCGGTCTCTGCGTGACGTTGAGCTTGACCGAACATTTTGAGGAATTGCATCCACAGGCCTGCTTCCTCGCCCCAATCATGCCCTTGTAATCCAAGCTGAAGACCTCAGACAATATTGTCATTGGCAGAGCCTCTGTAGCAGGAGGGATACAGTAAAACAACACTTATCTGTTAGTTGGTGTCTGTGTGACATAGAACAGCAAACAGAGACCATGAATGGTAAAGCATCTGGAGCGCGTGTTTCAACATTCCGGAATCGACCGGAGCAAATCTGTGTATTTTTGAGGCCAACGTGTATTTATGTGGTGATTTCATAGAGCTTCTCTTTTGGGAGCCATATGACCAATATCATAATTGCAATATTGAATTGCTACTGTGCAGGACATGACCTGCCCTGTGAACTTTGTACAGTAGTGTTTTGTGACAGTTGTCTTTGGTCCCAGTCCATTTGATTCCTGTCTTACAAAACAGGTTTGAGGGAAAAGAGAGAGGGACAGAAAGAGAGAGAAAGAGAGACGAAGAGAGGGAGAAAGAAAAAAAGGGTGAGCAGGGAAGAAAAGAAAAACACACTCTCAAAATAAAAGACTGCGTTCCGCCCTACTTCCTCTGTCTTAAGTTCAAAACCACTATGTGGCTTAAGGAGCAAATTGTTGCCTTCCCTCACTCCTCTCTCTCTCTCTCTCTCTCTCTCTCTCTCTCTCTCTCTCTCTCTCCCTCACTCCCCCAACCCCCACTCCCCTTCTCTTTTGCTCTTGTTGAAGAAGTTTGGTTTAGATGGCTTTGACTGTCCAGATAGAACACAGCGAGGTAGGGGGTCAGAAGCACCGAGGTGATTTTTGGGACAAGGCATATGAGCCAAAGCTTTTAGAAGCCTCCGGTACCTCAGATTCTCCGGTACCTTGGTGCTGAGTTCAGATCTCTGGATACATCCCTTAAAACCTTTACTTTCTCCCTCTAGCTCCTCTACATTTGTCTTTGTTCCACTCTGTTGAGGTGATCCTTCACACTGTGTTCTCAGCCTGTCACTTCAAATATAGTCAAGAAAGACAGAATACTGTGTTGGTCATAAGAACAGAGTATAGAAGGCTGTCTTTCTCTTTGTTTTGTGTCCTTTGTGGCTCTGCTTAGGTTATGCTCTCAGCTTTGTGTCACAAGCTTTCCCCCCCTTTTCCATAGTTCTATGTCCTGTTGTTTGGGCAGCGTGATGGACATTTAATATTCACTGGGCTGGAATTGAAGCTGTGCGTTGATAGGCTTCCCGCTATCCAAACTGCTCTGTGCCTTGTCTGGCCTCCCCCACCCTTACCTATGAAGAACAGCAAGCTCTCAGAGGAGCAGTGATGACCAAAAGAGAAGCCGGTCACAGGCGGACGGTGCCGTGTAACTGAAGCCCCAAGACTCACAGTAGAGCTTTGTAATTCCGCCTGCTTCCCAGGAACCCAGGAGTCCTCCACACACAAATGAACACACACGTACACACCCCACCGCACTACCACCGCACCCCCACCAAACCCACACACAAACACACTGAGAAAGCCTTTACCTCCTCTCCCACCCACCCCTTTTTCTGCTCACATTAACTGAGTTGAGCCAGCAGAGTTCCTCCTGGGACAGGTCATCCTCCAGCAGTGTCCTGGCCAGACCTCACTGCTTGTCTCTGATCCCCCTGCCAGAGTTCAGCATTCTGCTCTGCTGCTTTTCTCTTCTTCTGCCCCGTCCTCTTGATATCAATGCTAGCTCTTGCTATGATTCCAGACATCTAGAATCAGGTGTCTACAGCGAAGTGATTTGCAAAATATATGGTGAAAACACACCTACACCTACACATGTACACACAAACACACACACACACACACACACACACACACACACACACACACACACA
>JAGFZM010003482.1:0-16720 GCA_017657215.1 Limnothrissa miodon
TAGTCCCACTTATGGTAATATCCTGTCGTACAGTTACGGTAAATGCAAAGCTTGATGCTTGAGGCTGTTTCAGACTTTCTCTAGTATTTCCATGATTTAATACCTCAAAGCAGTTTTTTGTGGCAACCTGTTAGATTACAACTGTTTTTTTATTGGCTGCATAAATATTTCAGCTCGTTTGGATGCAAGAGAGATAAAAGGTGTCCAGAATGACTCCGAAAATGACAGCCATCGATACCAGAAAACACATGTTTATAATTAGATAAGTGTGCAGGCAACAGATCACATACTACAGAGAAGCTTTGGTTGGGCTAGTGAATAGGAGAGAGAGAGAGAGAGAGAGAGAGAGAGGGGGGAATCTACTGAAGACAGATTGTTATTGTGTCTCTTATATCTGAATTTGTCTCTGTGCTCCAGGTGTGGCTGGGACAAGGAGACACACGCGTACACAGTAATTCCAAAATGTGAAATATACCTCTGGTGTTATGAAAGATTTTTGTCCATTGAGTTATTTGCTTCTCCTCGTTCCAAAGGAACATTGAAGGCCTCCTGGGCTACATGGGTGTGCACATTAGTGTGTTTGAAAGAGTGTCCTCACTTTTTTAGATGTAGATATGCTGCTAAATCCTGTTCTAATGAATTCACCCTACTGTGTTGAGACATACGTATGTGAAATGGTTGCTCAGTTTCTCTACCATTCAAATCTGAGCATTCCTCACTGCATCGCACTACATCAACCACATTGTTATAAAGACACTTTGAATTCTGTAAACTACTTCTTTTAGCTTTCAATGTTTTCTCTTCAGGTAGCTATTATGTAGTGAAGCCTCATCTAATGGGAAGTAACTGGTAGCTTAGTTAAATGCATTCTCTGCTCAACACTGCTCCCAAAGCAGTCATGCAGACAACTCTATTCATTTCTGTAAAGGTTTAAGCCACTCATGTCCTTCTACAGGGGCCATACCCAACGACACATCCCTGTTCACTTACGACTCGGCCCACCTGCTGCACTACCTGTCCTCCACCAAGCACCACGATCCAGATTTTGTACCAGCATTTTCTCTGCCCGAGAGTCCCGATGACCCTCTGCTCAGCGATGTGCTGAAAATATGCTTTGGGAGTGGGGCCAGCCTGTGCAAGTACGACTCCCTGGTCACACGTAGCCTTGCGATGGGCAAAGCCACCATGAGTGCTTTCCGGAGCCACACTGCCCTAGTCAACTATCTCACACCAGGTAGGCCCACCACAGTAAAGATGAATATTGAAGTTGTTTAGAATGGCTTGGTGTGCTTTTACTCTCTGAACATGTGCTGTAGTAGCAGCAGCAGCAGCCTTAATAAACTCAGACAGTTCTGCATCTTCTCCTCCCTAGTTGTTTCCTGTGGATTCCTACCTGCCCCAGACAGGGGTGAAAAAGAGGGGCAAGTGTACTTGGAAGGGGCAGAACTCACATTCTCCTGCCCGTTGGGTCACATCCTGTCAGGCTCCTCTCACCGCATCTGTCAGGACAATGGACAGTGGACGGGCACCACCACTCATTGTGTTACAGGTAACCATAGAAACCATACAGGTTGTTTTAACTAGTGCACTGGTTGTACACTGGTTGCATCAAAGATCGTTTAGAACAGATAAAGCATTCTAGGCTTTGCTTATTGCTATGTGTGATACAATTACACATGTTTTTAGACACGGGATAAATAAATAATTTAATCAGTTAACCTAGCTAACATTAGCACGGCTTCATCAACTGTCTCTGGTAGCATTTATTAGAATGAATCGTACTGTGATGCGACTAACCTTGGAATTCAGCTAAGTCAGCTTATTATAGAGTGACAAACAGAAAGTTCATTGTCAAGAAAGTGTTACTGTTTGGGTGGGGGGTTAAAGAAGATGTCTAGGAATAGGATGGGTTTGAGACTGGGCCTACAGCCGGCTATAAATATCCATGAGAAGGTGGGCATTAACTCATCTGAAGTTCTGCTCTGCTGCCAACCCCCTCACGGGTCACTCAGACTAAATCAGTGGCTTCTCACTGAATAGGTTGTTTTATCACTCATTAGCCACAAGAGGTCAGTGTTTTTCTCCATTACTAAAGACTCACTCTTGTCATTTGGAATTAAGCCTATTACCGCTTTGACCTGCCCTTGAACACAACTCCCCACTGTCCACTGCCCACCTTGGACCACGAGCTGAAAAAAAATAAGCCTTGTTATTTGCCTACATTCTTAGCTGTATTAGTACATCATGACTTTCACTCAAGTTCTCAAGTTTGAGGCACACACAGTGCTTTGCACACTTTCCAGCCCTGTTGTATGACCTCACCCTAAGTGAATGACATTTATACAATCCTAAATAGTCTGGTGAACACAAACATAAACAACTAGTCACAGGAAGAAAGACACACAACTGTGACATACACACTTATTTGCAAAAATGTTCGCATGGAATGTGTTTATGCATTTTTTATATATCAGAACCAACGCTTCCACATCACAGATTACAGGTGTCCTTTGGTTTACGAAATTCTATGATACTGTTAACATCAGATTCAGCATGGATTTGAATGATGTATCTATGGTGTTTACAGTCTCTGGAATTTTAATAAACACACACACACACACACACACACACACACACACACACACACAGATACGCAAAGATTTCCTGCTCAACCAGTGGATTGAGTGCAGGCGTCACATCTTGCTGCGGACAGACACATTACTGAGGAACGACTACTTGGCACACAGTTCCACCTTTTATCTTTGTGCCGAATGCCCCATGTTTGTCTTGGCAAGCTCAGTCCTATTCTTTTCAAAGTCTTTATGAAAATGCCATGCCTCATAAGCCAGACTTGAGGAAGAAATATCTCTATAGCTACACATTAGCATGATCCCACAGCTGGCATTAGCGTGCTACGGTGCTCTGAACAGCTCTACCTGGCAATGATGGATTAGACGTTTAGACTGTGGGAGTAGGTCCTTTGATTTATGATATTCATGGAGACAAAACTGCTTTATGCAGTGTGCCTCAACTTGAGAAATGGTATTCCATGCAATTAAAATTTACTTCATTTTCAAGCATGGGCCTCTTGTCTGGTTGTATGTGAGAACTGAGTGTACATCCTTGTGGGTATACACGTGTATACATGTTGTTGTCTCTGCACCACGTGGTCAGGAGCTCAACCTCTTTCCTGTAGTGGGTCTCATCGCCCTTGGTGATGAGCCCCACCAGCGTTGTGTGTGAAGTTTGCGGATGACCAAGGGCGATGAGACCCACTACAGGAAAGAGGTTGAGCTCCTGACCACGTGGTGCAGAGACAACAACTTCCTGCTAAATGTTAGCAAGACCAAGGAGGTCATTGCCAACTTCCAAAGAGGCCACACCTGTCACCACCCACTGACCATCGACGGCGCTGTGGTAGAGAAGGTGAGCAGCACCAAGTTCTTGGGGGTGCACATCAGTGAGGACCTCTCCTGGACTACCAACACCACATCACTGGCCAAGAAAGCACAACAGCCCCTCTACTTCCTGCGCAAACTCAAGCGGGCAAGTGCCCCACCACACATCCTGACCACATTCTACAGAGGAACCATTGAAAGCATCCTTTCCAGCTGCATCACTGTGTGGAGCGGTAGCTGCACTGAATACAACAGAAAAGCTCTACAACACATTGTGAGAACAGCTGAGAGGATAGTTGGTGGACCACTCCCCTCCCTGCAAGACATCTACACCACCCGCCTCACCCGCAAAACCATCACAACTGTCAACGATGCAACCCACCCCGCACACTGTTCAGCCTCCTGCCCTCTGGAAAGAGATACAGAAGTCTCCGCTCCCGCACCACCAGGCTCACCAACAGCTTCATCCACCAGGCTGTGAGACTGCTGAACTCTCTCCCCTCCCGGCTCCCAGCCAGCGGAACCACCAGACTGGCAGGAGTATAGGAAGACAGATTGGACTCTACCCACCCCCCACCCCCAACCCACACACACTCCCCAACAAGGAAACAAACACTCTGAACTAAGAACTAAAAACAACACTCTTGACTGAAAACAACTACCTCTGCAATGCAAATTGTACACACCTGCTGCTATATATTTTAGTATTCTTTTTTACCACTATTTATATTACTACTACTGCTGCTACAATCTTATGTTGCACTAAAAACAACAAAAAAACCCTTACCAACCACAACCTGGGACTACCTCAAGTAGACAAGTATACTACTTCCCAGTGTACACTGTTGGAACACTTACTATATGTTATGTCTTGTCTTGTTATATCCTGTATGTTACCTAAGTATAATGCCCTAAGCCTTTTTTTTTACTTAACACTACCTTATTGTTTAGAACTGTTTTTGTTGTGCATCTGCACTTTATTGTTGTCAACGTTTACGCATGGGACAAGTGTGAAACGTAATTTCGATTCCTTTGTATGTAAGTACATGTGAAGAAATTGACAAATAAAACTGACTTTGACTTGCACTTTCTGACTGGCTTTGGATTGACAAGTTTCGCTGATATAGAAATAAAAACGTACAGTTAATGTAGGAATGTTTTTGTCAGGTTTCAGTGTAAAAAAAAATCTGTAGATAGAGTTAATGGCTATGCTTGTAGACACTAGGTCATTTTTACTCAGGGCTTCCTTTGAGTCTGTGTAGCTGTGCAGCTGTGGGAAGCATCTCTGTCCTGTCTGGGTTCTTCTCCTCCTCCCTCCTCCCTTCCTCCCCCGGGCTATGGGCCTCCTGCGTCCCTCTTCAGCCCAACATGTGGGAGATAACATCACACAAGGGCACTTATCGCTGCAGACCGTGAAGATTGCACCCAATGAAGATACCACTGGCATAAAAAAAGAGAGGTGGAAAAAAAATAAAATAAAATAAGCAAAAGCACTCTCTCCCCTATCACGTCCCACGCTTAGTTTGTTTTCTCCAGCGCGCTTGCAGAAAGCCATTATAAACTGAGCCATTTGGCATGAACTTGAAATTGCTAATGGAAACAAAATGGAAAAACAAACAACAAAGAGAAAGCAACAAGATGTTTTTAAAGGGGAGAAGGTGCACTCTTCACAGTCAGCGATGGGCATAAATGCCCATTTGATGCCTCTTTGCACTCTCCTCCTCTCTGAATGTGAAGGCAGGGTGCAATCACTGGCATTCAAATGTGGGTGTTTGAACAAGAGTGTGAACTGTGTCTATGTGTCTCTCTGTGTGTGTGTGTGAAAGAGAGAGAGAGAGAGTATGAGATAGTATGTGTTTCTTTGAAAAAAAGTATGAACTAGCAACATGACACATATGCATGTGTTCATATGAAAATGTTTGTGTGAGTGTGTGTGTGTGTATTTGTGTGTGTATGTATGTCTTAGTCTGTGTATGTATGTATGTATGTATGTGCATGTGTCTGTGCTCCATGCTTTATAAATATCTGTGTATGTGTTATATGTGTGTGTGTGTGTGTGTGTTTGTGTCAAGTAGACAAAGCTGAGCACTGAGTGGAGAGAGGCCTGGTATCTCTGCTATCGTGCTAACGGTGTCAGAGTCTGTAGCACCTGTGTGAACTGTGTCTATGTGTCTGTGTGTGTGTGAAAGAGAGAGTACGAGAGAGTATGTGTCTTTGAAAAAAGTATGAACAAGCAACATGACACATATGTATGTGTTCATATGAAAATGTGTGTGTGTATGTATGTCTTAGTCTGTCTATATATATGTGCGTGCATATATGTGTCTGTGCTCCATGCTTTATAAACATGCGTGTATGTGTTATATGTGTGTGTGTGTGTGTGTGTGTTTGTGTCAAGTACACAAAGCTGAGTACTTAGTGGAGAGAAGCCTGGTAACTCTGCTAGCGTGCTAACAGTGTCAGAGTCTGTAGCACCTGCCCCTGGAGCAGCAATAATGGGACTGTCACAGAGCCTGAAGCGGCCTGTGCTGTTAAAATGCAGCTTTCAGGCAGCTCTGCTCTGTGAAAATGTGTGCTGCTTCACAAGAGGAGAGAAAATCCACTGCACACCTTGACTCCCCCCTCCCCACCCCAACCACTTATAAAAAAATAGTCCATTTTGCACAGTCCATTTATTTTTCCTTTGTCTAGTCATGTGGCTCAGCCTTTGCATACACAATTCATGCAAGTTCACCTTCCCGCAAACTTCCATTTCTCATCGCGGTGGTAGACCTGCTCCTGAGAGACTTTTTAAAGGGTTTGCTCACCACACACTCACCCTTCTCTTTTACCCCTTCTCTCTCTCTCTCTCTCTCTCTCTCTTTCTCTCTCTGTCTGTCTGTCTGTCTCTTTATCTTTCCACATGGCCTCCATTTTAAAATGAATTTCATGGCAACCCCAGCTTTGATCTCCAAGAAGCACTTGACTTATCTGCCAGGATGTGCCTGACAATTTACTTTTCTTCTGCTCCGCTGACGTTTTTACCCGCAGCTTTGACAGCAGAAACTGTGTTTATGATCTGATCCTGCTCTGAGAAGATCGCTGTGTCGCTATGAACGTGTCTGTCTCTCTCTGTCTGTCGTCTTGCTTGTCTCTGTCTGTCTTTTTACCTTTATATCTGTCTTTCATTCCACTGATCTATGAATTCACGATATTGCCATTTTTGACTACGCTTTGGATTTTAATCCCTTTGAATCTCAAACAACACTGAGCTGGAACCCTTAGCAAAAATAGCAGCCATCTTTTTGCACAATACACTTTACACACAATTCTTTTGTCTTGTATTTCTTTGTATAGTATTTAATGGATATAGTTAATTGCCTGGACTGGAAAATGGGTAATGTCCGATTGCCTTTCTGTGTCAGTAACCAGAACATACAGTACTCCTGTCTCTACTTGACCTGCTTGTCTATGTGTGTGTGTGTGTGTGTGTGTGTATACACTTGTCATCCAAGCGTAACATGTTTAATCAAAGCGATCTGAGAATCACAGGAGTCATTACTGACTAAACAGGAGATTAAGGGGAGGTTGGCACTTGGAGGAGAGGAGGAACATGTGGCCAAGGTGTCCAAATACACACTCACATACACTCACAGAAACAGCAACAGCACATAGTTGTTCATGTCTGCGTTAATAAGTGTGGGGGGTTCCCTGGTGTCATGACTTCCTGGTTCAATTCAGCCATAGTGCACTCTGATTTCCTTGACTATTGATACAGTTCCATGGGTGTTTCATCTGGTCCATTAAAGGTTCATGACAATCTATGGTCAACATTTCTAAAACTGTTCTGATTTGCTATGGGATCGCCCCCAAACCCCCCCCCCACACACACACACGCCGTCTCTTAGCCCAGCAGTGTCTAATTAGGCCTCCTTCTTGTCTGTTTTTTCTGAGTTCAGGCACCATTGGACATAACTCATGTCAGTCACCTGGCCACACTGACTCACTCATGTTTTTGTTTCAACACACACACATACACACACACACTCACACTGACACACACATACGGTATCTGTTCTCACTGACTCAAGTCTTTACTGTGAGGTGACTCAAGCTGTTTGTGTGTAACAGATAACTTGCAGGGGATCATATTGGCATGTGTGGGGGTCTCGGCCGCTTTGCTGACTCTGGCTGCAGCAATCACCTTTTACAACCGAAAGCTCAAGCGGTGAGTTCACATCCAAAATCTTCTAAAACAATGGTTGATTGTTTTCATGTGCCGTGTGTGTGTGTGTGTGTACGCGTGTGTGTGTGTGTTTGTACTGAGTGTAGGATGTTGAAAATTACCCCCTACCTCCAATCAAAGGAGATGGACGCTCCTGGACCCACAAAAGGCCATAAAAGCCTTCAGTGATCTCATATAGCTTGTAGCTTCTATAGGACATCAAAGGTGATGTTCATTTATGGTGGGGCTTTTGGGTGCCTGGGGCTACATACAGAATCACCTGAGAGAGATGGAGGGAGAGAGAGAGAGAGATAGAAAGGGAGTGAAAAGGATAGAGAGAAGGAGAGATATAGGGGGAGGATAGACATGTCAGTGAAGGGGAGGAGAGGCACAGGCATATTTATGGGGAAAATACACACACACACACACACACACACACACACATACACACTTTCTCTCTCTCTCTCTCACATACACAACAGATCCGGTCAGTTCATTTTTTTTAATGTATTTCGTATATTCTGTTTACACACACACACACACACACACACACACACATACATACAGACACATACACACAAACGCACACACACATGCACACCTGTCCCCCCACTCTTGGCCTTCCTGATACGTAGACTGTCTATCTGTTTTCCTGTCCTTGTCTTCGAATGAAAACATATCACCTTTCGCACTCAAGTGAGGAGGCTTTGAACCTGCAACTAACGAACACACAAAAGACAAAAGTGTCTTGTAAATTGTCATAGTGTTCAGTTAAGGCAAGTGGACTTCTTTTTGAGCTTGGAAGAAGTCCAGTTGCCTTAACTGAACACTATGACTACAACGACCTGGATGAATGAAAATCTTTACAGACATATTATCTTGTAAATTATGCACGCACGCACACACACACACACACACACACACACACACATACACAAAAACACATTTAGAGCATTTACTTAAACACACATGTATTTACAGACACACAGCCTCTCTCTCTCTCTTTCTCTCTCTCTCTCTCACACACACTCACACACACACACACACACACACACACAAATACACACACAGACACACTGGCAGGTGTACACTATACACCCTTACACAGCAGACCTGTTGTTGAGTACATGTGCTTAAACTTGTTTATTGTCCACACATGACCTATCAAAGGCGGGTTGTGTGTTGCTGGAGCTAGTAATTAGTGCACTTGCTGAGGGTCTGTTTCCAGGTGAGCAGCCGCACCAAACCAAATTGGAGAACCGACATCCCACATGCCAACACAACATTCCTGTGTGCAGGACAAATGCACATACATGCCCGTATGCAAAATCATCGGGGCAGATGTGTATGTATTTCCCACAGATGAAAAAAGTACTCGAAAATTCTATTTAAAAAACTATTTAGAAAATGTATAAATAAAAAAGTAAAAATGAGTAAAAAACTTTAAGTATCTACAGGGCAAACCGGCATAGCCACTGGTATATAATTCACAAAGCAACAAGGAGTTTCTAGTGTCTAAACTCAGGATGTGAGCTATTTTAACCAACTGAAGTGAGGTCTTATCTAAACTGTAGTGTAGTTATTTAGCTATCAATCTAGTTATGTTCACTGTCCCTTAGTCACTGAAGTTCAGTGGGTCAGTCAAGGGAATGGCCAATACGCGCACGTCCACGTCCATGCAGGCCACTGTTCTTCTTTTGTCTGTTTTAACCCCCCACGCCGCTGCAGGACCCTCCGACAATGAAGATAAAAAAGAGAGAGGGTTGACAATTTAGACAAAAAACAGAGAGGGTTGACTGAAGCCTGTCCAGGGAGAACACAGATAAGTAGGTCTAAGTAGGTCAATGTTTTTTCTGTCATTCTATTTCACCATACCCCTCTGCTCTCCATGTCTCACTTCAAACAGTTATGCAAGGCCCTTCAAAATCCCAAACGACTAATCAGATGAACCCTGAGGGATGACAGCTGTGGGGATTTCTTATTGTCTGTTATCTCATACAAATTATGCAGACTAATATCATAATCTTGCGTAATGTTTCTGTTTCTGATCATAAATACCATATGACTTCAATATGGAACACATTTTTTTCACTCAAATACGGGACTAATCCATATTTTATGGAACGGCTGGTTGGCAACTGCAGAGATATGACCAAGGATTTCCTTAACTTTCCTATTCATCTCTTCCACACGATGTGTCTGCTTGGTAATCCTCAACCTTCTCTATGATCTCTATCCTTTGTTCAGCACCAGCCATAAGCTACATTAAAATTTTTGGCATTCTCAATTTTTGTTTCAGTTCCATGGTTGCTCTTTCCAAGCATTTAGTTTATTCAGTAACAGAGATTCTAATGTAGCAAAGTAAGCTACCTCAGTAAGTAAAGTAAGTAAAAATTCAAATTCAACAAGAAAATGCACATTCAGTATGTTTTTATTTATATATTTTCCAACTTATTATTGTGTATTGTCATACAAACACACACAAACACACAGATCTTGTCTATACTGCTCTGTCTAGCCCAGGCAAATCTAGGGTACTTTCCAGCACTCAGGGCTTTCCTCACGGGCTACAGCACACTTGAGATGGGAGAGACCATTAAGGCTCTCTCTCTCTCTTCACTCACTCACACACACACATGCACACACACACACACACACACACACACATAAAACATCAAAATCCCCAGCAAGCAAGAAAGCTAGTACCCCCATGCTTGAATGGTGAGACATCAAAGTGCAGTAGAGGCCCACGAGATGTAGCACAGCACAGGTGTGGAGGTTGACTCAGGGGTTTGGGTGAGGGTGGGGGTGGGTGGTGAGAGAGTCTCTGACAGGGTGGGGCTCTGGCTTTGGGAAAACCCATGAGCATGTATGTGTGTGTGTGTGTGTGTGTGTGTGTGTGTGTGTGTGTATGTGCACTAGGGAGATGAAGGTGATGAGACTGATAGAGGTTTTAATGGGTTTAACACACTTTTTTAGTTACGGTCAGTGTGTGTGTGTCTGTGTGCATGCAGGTGCATGTAGCATAGAGGTGTATAAAAACATTGTTGCTAATAACTGTACAAAACCACCCTCAACTTTAAATCATTATTTGGAATGTGAAGTGTAGGTTTATTATGCAATATATATTCCCATGCAATGAAATGAATTATGCTCATCAACCCTTTCACTCAGACGTGTGATAGACTCAAGAAGCCTTAACAGGTTGCTTTTGTATTAAAATGTTCTCTAATTCTGACCTTGAACATTAATATTGAGTTGAGTTTTGTGCTTTTTTCTTTTTCAGGGAAAAACAGGAAAAGCTGGAAGAGTCTGTCGTTTTTAAACAAATGTGACATTCTATTTTCAAATCATCTGATATCATATACAATTATGTGTAGTCTTCCATTCAGTTAATTTAAGTGAATAATATTTATATAGCACCACTGTACTGTACAATAGTATTGTCTCATATTGGCACTATACATTGACAATGACAAAGCAAAAGGGCAAGAAAAAAGTCCCTTGAAGAAGTAGGGTCACATGCATGTACAATCAGATCATTTAGTATGTTGTGTTTATGTAAGTTTCTGTCCCTGATCATTTGCAATGCAGACAGACGCTGAGTGATCCATACACCGAAACATGTTGTGTTGCTTGTGTTGCACGTAAGATTGTACCCTTTGTGCCTGTTGAGAAACAAACAGTAGCCTACTGTAAGAATGCATCTGAAAAAGAGAGATGTTAAGACATGTTAAATGTATGCTTAACCAGAGCACAGTGAATATTGTTATTGGATATCAGAAATTCAGTGAGATTTTTGTGTTTATTAAAAAGATGCTTCTTATTCCTTTTCAAGTAATGCTATGCCGTTGAAAAGTATTGTTTGGATTTTATGTTAATGTTTAAATGGTTTGAAAATAAAGCAGTATTATTCACAATACTTCCGTCGATTCATCGTGAGAGGTGAGGTGGACACAATGTGTTTGGATGTGCATTTGACATCTTCATATACACCATACACTCATCATGAGTGCTGTTTTGTTTTTCAGCTTACATAGGTTTTGCATGCATGTTTACATATTCAAAGTCTTTGTAAATCAGAGCTTGCAGATTTGAATGCTTAGTTAAACTTTTGCTGATTTCCTTTCTTTCATAGGCCATAGGGGTATACTCAGAGCCATACAAAGGCTCTTGATAAAGCAGCACCCTTATTTGTGCTAAACAACAATTGTTTTAGGGGACTATATGTACTTGAATAGCCTTTCTGCTTGGTAATGCATCAGGGCCATAGGTATTTAGAAAAAAAGATGTTCTCTTTCGTTTCGAAGCCGAAACGTACGAGTGGATGATGCCTATCATCTCCTACTTTTCTGAAGTCAATTTTAACCAAGCCTTTGAAAAAAGGGCAGTAAGCGCACTGACGCGCGCAGGCAACTACTTAGACAGCCCTGCATGGCGTCAGAAAGTCTATATATTGACTGCGCTTGCGCTTCAGGTCCTCTTTGCCTCTTTCACCTGTGTTTCTGAGTCGCCTTTTCGTTTGCTTTCGCAAATATTCCTAAAACCAACGGCTTTTTTGAAAGCCCACCACAAAAGCTTTTTTCAAAGCTCTCCGAGGGATTTCCGTCTTGCTCCAAGTGCTCACGCCGGTCCCTGACTTCTGGTACCCCGAGACGCAAGATGGCTACTCGTCGTTGTACCGACTGTGATCGTCCCATGGCAATTTCCGACCGCCATGCTATCTGCTTCATCTGTATGGGGAGCGAGCATGCTATGCTCGCTTTTTCGCGGCCAGATCTCTGCTCGGCTTGCGAATGCCTCTCCCCTACGGCTATCGCCAACAGAGCGGCATTTTTCCGTGGGTTACACTGGTGTTCCAGGGGCGGCCCCTACCCCCGTTGGTGCTAGTGCTCTCTCCACCCGCCAGTCTATCGATTTTCCCCCGGCGTCCTCGCACCCGGATGGGCTAATCGACCGGTCTTCAGTGGCTACTCGGCCGTCGGTTAGCTTCTCAGCGGCTAGCTTGCTACCAGCTAGCCAGCTAACCGCGGCCCACCAGGCTAGCCCTGCTAGCTCCATCGACGCTGCCTTTGCCCGCGTGGCTACCACGCCGCCTCAGGGCGACGATGACGACCCAGTTATCGAAGCTGTGGATGAGGAGGAGCTTGCTTCCTTCCTCTCCGCTAAAGGCTGCGCCACCGTGGAGGATTTGCCACCTGTGTTGAAGACCCACGCCGCCCAGTTAGCTTCTGAGCTAGCTTCGTTGGTTACGCAGGCGGCTAGCAGGCTAGGCCTGGCGTTCCTCAGCGCTGTCCGGGAGGGCGTTTCGACCCCTTCTCCAGCGCGCTCCCCTCTCCGGACGCTCTCCCTCTCCCTGCTCACCCCACGGTTGTGGCTGATGCACAGGGCTCATGGGAGGATCCCTACGCCGCCATTGCCCCTATCCAGGGGCACGCGGCATTTTACGCGATGGACGGAGCGGGCACCAGCCTCTGCCACCACCTGGACATCGCCTCCCGAGCTTCCCTCCAAGCCGTGTCAGCGCACGGAGAAGCTCGCTTCTAAGGCCTTTATCTGTACAGGCCAGGCGGTAAGGGCGATGAATACCGCCTTTCTCCTCTCCTCTCTGTCTGAGAAGCTGGTGGCAGATCTGACAGCGCAGCCGTCGGACTTAACCCTCCATCAGCTGCGCAGAGTTACCGCTCTCACCTCGCTGGCCATCAGGGCGGCTATTAAAGCCGACGGGCGCTCCCTTGGCTCTTTGGTCGTCCTAGACAGGCACCTCTGGCTGAACCTTTCGTCCATGCCAGAGAAGGAGAAGAGGCATCTGATGAACGTTCCCATCTCCGCTGATGCTCTGTTTGGCCAGGCGCTGGAACTACAGCGCGATCGCTTAGAGAAGACGAAGTCGGCGGCTCAGGCCCTGCAACCCGTGCTTCCTAGGCGTGCGCCGCCTCAGTCAGCCGCTCCCGCTGCTCCTCAGACGCGTGCTCACGCGGGCGCCCGGCTCCCGCCAACCGTCCAGCTAGCCAGGAGCGGCGTAAGAGGTCACAGCGATCCTGATGTGATCGCGTGTGCGCGGCAGAGCATGTCATGCGATCACCATCCATTGACTGCTATGCCTCTGTGTGCTCTAAAAGGCATGGGTCTTCGCTCTGCAGTCCCCAGCTCGGAGCGTTCCCCCCCGCTTCGGCGGTCCTCTCTGATCTCACCCCCTTACGGGGCGCTGAGTTTGCCTTGTTCACAAGCACTCCGCACACACACTTTCGCCCCTCTGGGGCAATGTTTCACAATGAGCCCCGGCCCAGGCCGGAGGACGCTCTCTGTTCTGTCAGCGCTATCGCGCACTGGGGCACCGATGCGGTCTCCGCCGCACGTTCAGCTGACACACGCCCTGCGCTATGCGCCTCGTGTGATATCACGCCTCTGCTAATGTCACGGTCTCCGCGTCCTCTGTCTCTCTCGCCTCCGAGCAGTGGGCATGCGACGCTTCGGAGTCGTCCACGGTCGAGAAGTCCTCCCCTCACACACGGCTAACTTGCCCTCAGCCCCCACACTACGTCGGGTCTCTAGCCTGTCAGTCGGACGCTCTTCAGCTTCGCGGACAGCCTCAGTCTTGGACCTCGGCCCCCCCAGTGCCACTCGGAGGCAGCATAACACTTCGTTTGTCCTTGCTGCCTCCTCATTCCGCCGCTCTGCTCAGGCAGAATTGGGCGATGTGCACAACGTCACGTTGGGTTCTTTCAACAGTGTTGAAGGGCTATCAACTGCAGTTCAGGTGGCCACCCCCGCCCTTCAGAGGTGTCATGGAGTCAGTGGTGCCCTCCTCCAGGGCCCCTGCTCTCAGACAGGAGCTCTGCGATCTCTTGAGAAAGGGCGCTATTCAGCGCGTAGATCCGACGCTCACGCGCGCAGGTCGTTACAGTACGTACTTCCTTGTGTCCAAGAAGTCGGGCGCTTTTCGCCCTATTCTAGACCTCAGAGCGCTCAATGCCTCGCTCAAACCTCTCACCTTTCGCATGCTCACGGGGCGCATGGTGGCGGAGTCAGTCCGCCAGGGGGATTACATGGTCACCATAGACCTTCAGGATGCCTATTTTCACATAGGTATAGTCCCCAGGCACAGGCGTTTTCTACACTTCGCCTTCGAGGGCAGAGCGTACGAGTACGCAGCCCTTCCCTTCGATCTGTCTCTAGCACCTCGGTGCTTCACCAAGTGCGTGGAGGCGGCGATCGCTCCTCTACGCGCTCAGGGGATCAGACTTCTCAATTACTTGGACGACTGGATGCTGCTGGCGGGTTCCAGACAGCTCCTAACGTCACAGGCTCACACTGTTTTGCATCACCTGCACAGTCTGGGTTTCTTAGTAAACCTAAGCAAGTGCATGCTCTCTCCCTCTCAGGAGGTCGAGTTCTTGGGCGTGAGGCTGAACTCACACTCAATGAGGGCGATGCTCACTCCGAAGAGACTTCAGGACGTCAGGGCGTGTCTACGCCACTTCAGACTAGGTGCCTGCGTTTCGACCAGGCTGTGTCTCAGACTGACGGGCCTCCTGTGCGCTGCAGGCGGCGCTGTCCCACTCGGCCTCTTACACTTACGCCCGCTGCAGCTTGCCTTAGCGGAACTAGGTGTGTCCTCCAGGTCGAACCCCACCCGTCGAATCTTAGTGTCCAGACGCATATGGCTAGCCCTCGCGCATTGGCGCAGGCCGTCGTCCTTCACCAAAGGCGGCGCTCTGGGCGCTATAGCCAGACACATGACGGTGACCACCGATGCGTCCAAGAGCGGCTGGGGCACCGTTTGCTGCGGTCGCCCCGCCAGGGGGACGTGGGGCACAGCCTCCAGGAGATTACACATCAATGTGTTAGAGCTCCTTGCTGTCTTCTGCGCTCTGAAGGAGTTTCTCCCTCTTCTCGGAGGAGAACACGTTCTTGTGCGTACAGACAACACCACTGTTGTGGCGTATATCAATCGCCAGGGCGGCACGCGCTCTCTGGACCTGTTTCGCCTGGCGTACAAGCTGCTCACCTGGGCCTCCCGCCACTTCCTGTCGATCAGGGCGGCGCACTTGCCAGGTGTACGCAACACAAGCGCGGACCTCCTCTCCAGGGGTGTTCCGCGTGCAACCGACTGACGCCTCTGCCCAGCCGTGGTGCACAGCCTCTGGTCCCGCTTTGGGCGGGCACAAGTCGATCTTTTCGCCTCGAGAGAGAACGCTCACTGTCCAGCGTGGTTTTCGCTGGAGCGAGATGCGCCGCTAGGGTCAGACGCGCTGGCGCATCCGTGGCCGCGCGGTCTGCTCTACGCTTTTCCCCCCCTTCCTCTGATGCGTCAGGTATTGGCCAGGATCAGAGCGGGGCCCAGGGTGATTCTGATCGCCCCCAATTGGCCATCTCAGAGCTGGTTCTCAGATCTGGTCTCACTGTTGGACGGCCAGCCGTGGACCCTCCCTCTGAGGAGGGATCTCCTATCGCAGGCTCACGGGTCGCTGTGGCACCCCAAGCCGGAAGCATGGAGACTGACGGCTTGGCCCCTGAACGGGCGCGTCTCCTAGAGAGCGGCCTGTCAGGCGCAGTTATAGAGACTGTTCAGGCTGCTAGAGCTACATCCACTAGGTCGTTGTATACACTGAAGTGCCGTGTATTCAGCACGTGGTGCAGAGACAGAGGCTGCTCTAGTCTGCCCTATTGGCGAGGTGCTTGCTTTTTTGCAACACCTGTTTGATCAGGGTCGTACACCCTCTACTTTGAAGGTGTACCTCGCAGCTATTTCAGCATGCCATGTTGGCTATGCTGGCGTTTCCCCAGGCGCTCACCCCCTTGCGTCGCGCTTCATGAAGGGCGTCAGGCGGCTTCGCCCCTCTTCCACTCCTTCGGTCCCTACTTGGGACCTGGCCACTGTCCTACGCGGACTGGCCCTTACGCCCTTTGACCCTCTGTCGAGTGCCAGTCTAAAGATGCTTTCCCTCAAGACTGCGCTTCTGCTCGCTCTGGTCTCGGTGAAGCGCGTTAGCGATCTGACTGCCTTGTCAGTCAGTCCTGACTGTCTTGAGTTCACGCAGGGCGTGTCTGACTGTCTTGAGTTCACGCAGGGCGTGTCTACGCCACTTCAGACTAGGTGCCTGCGTTTCGACCA
>JAGFZM010003482.1:26720-43804 GCA_017657215.1 Limnothrissa miodon
TGTGGGCCGTGTGGTTTGCTTGCTGTGTGTGTGTGTGTGTGTGTGTGGAAACCTCCGGAGAGGGGCAGTGCAGCGGGGGCAGCTTATGGCAGAGAGGGAGGGAGGAAGAGGAGGAGGAAGAGGGATGCCTGTGGTGATGGCAATGCCTAAAAAGGTCCCTGGGGAGGAAAGAACACCGGGTGTCCTCATGGAACCTAGTTACCATCCCCTTAAATGCTTCCAGAAAAAAAAACGTATGGTATGTGTGTGTGTATGTTGTGTTGTTTGTGTGTTTATGTGTGTGAGTTCAAAGTGGTCCACCCAAGCTTGGTTTGTTCCAGTGGGAACACCACTAAAGTGGCTAAGACCTTACTGTGTCCTCAAGTCAAGGTAACCATGCAAAAGGAAATCCTAGGGATTATGGTCAGTTTTGGGTTACATCATTGGAACAGGAGACCAACAGCAGCATGACATTTAGAAAGAAAAATGAAGAACAGAGTGTAATTAACAATGATCTGGGTCGAAGGAGACACAGTATTGCTTCATATTGGGAAGACCCACCATAAACAAAGAACATACAGTAAAGCTTGGCTTTTACAGGTCCAGTTTGACGGAAGGTGGTCCGCACTTAATCAGACCAGCGTGGAAATGCTAAAGCTGACAGCAACTGATGCAGGGGACAAACGCAGACTGATACAACCCAATGTACAAAAAATATTCCACCTAATCTCTAAAGACAAGTACATCCGGAACAGAAGAAAATATATTCATATCATATGTGAGACAAGTCAGAATTCTGTGAAACATAAAGTCATAAACTCCAAATGACTAATAAACAGGGATAGGGTGCTTGAGGATTGTTCCACTGAGTGTTTGTAGACGTTTGTTCAGTTTCAGACGGAACATGCCTGAACATTTATTGTGCATTCATGTGCTCAAGTCGTGCTGCTTTGAAGATCTGAAGATTCAAATCTCTCAAGGCAAGCATGTAGAAGGAGTCCTTGACTAAAACTCAAGACAAAATGGCCTCATCTTGTATTAAAGGATAATTAAAGGACAGTGTGTGGTGTAATCCATAGCTCTGCAGTGCAGAAAAAAGGCCGAACAAATGACATCTAGACATAATCTAGACATAATTCTAAGCAGCAGCTAACATTAACTGAATAGGGCATAATCAAATGAAACTGAAATTGAGTTTCTGCACAGTATTCAGTTGGTTTCCAGTGTAGTCCAGTTTAGTCTCTGTTGTACCAGATTTCATTCATTAACCAACCAACAGCATTCAGTGGCCTTGAACAACCAGGGCTAAGGATTGATTCACACCAGATTTCCTCTAATATCTGATATGAAGGTAGGATGCTAGGGAAATTCTACTATCACTCTGCTCCCCTATTTGTTTTGCTTATTTCATGCATGCAATGACAAATGGGTTCCTTGTAATAATAATAATAATAATAATAATAATAATAATAATAACTAGACTGCATTTTCTCGGCAGAAACCGCAAGGTGGACTTGCCACCAACCCCCCCACCCCCCCCCCCACCCCCCCCCACCCCCCCCCCCCCCCCCAACATACGCACACACACACACACATACAAACATACAAGCATTTCTCCCATTCATTCCAATGGAGAACATTTTTAGTTGCCTCAATGAGCTTCAAAGGGGAAATGTGTTTGAGGTGTTAGTTGCCCTTGGCAGGCCTGTCTATCATTACCAAAACCAGTTCCTTTAAGCATATTTGTAAGGCCAGGGTCACCATGTCCTGTCTTGCTACTGTGGTTTGAGTTTGAATTAGAGCTATATTATTTTTGAGGAGACCCTTTTCCATCAGTTTAAATGGATAATGTGGATTGACATCACATTGAGTTTATCTGATTAAATGCTGTAATGGGAGGTAGTGATTGTGGAAGTGTGTGCTGGCAGTTTTTTATGGTAAAGGAATAGGTGGAAACAAAACCGTTTGTTTCAGCTTGAGTGAGTCAAATCATGTCAAATTACACAGAGAGGCAAGTGCAGTCAAGTCACACAAAACCCCCTCCTTTTTCTACTCATGCTCTTTACTTTGTGGTGTTCCTGATGCATTAAGGTAATGCTAAATTCATTTTGAACACTTTTCCATATGGCTTTCATTCTCTTCTACAGTAACTATGGTAATGTACAGCTCCATTGCTACCTGTGCAGGTATGGTCTGCTGAGGACTCACCTGAGCAGGTCTGTTAGCCTAGCATGCCTGTGCTGTGAGTGTGATTGGCTGTGCTGGTGCTCGACTGGGTCCTGTAGAGATGAAAAGAGAAGGTGGGGAACTGCTTAATCACACCGCAACATTCCTTCTGTGGTCACACTCAGCTGTAATTACAGGGCCCTCTCGGACTGGGGGAAGGGGAGGTGGAGAGCTGAGTGTGTGTGTGTATGTGTGTGTGTGTTGGGGGTGGAGTGGGGGAATGGAGTGTAGGTGGTGATGAATGGGGTGTGGGGTGGGGGGTGCTGTCTGGAAGGGTTGAATGAGAACAGGTGGGAAATGTGATGTGGTTCATTTGAATCTTTTAGCTGAACGAGTATGCAGTGTGTATGTGTTTCTGTGTGTATGTGTGTGCGCACGTGCCTGTGTGTCAGTGTGCATGAACATAAGTGCATGTGTAGTATGTGTGTGAGTGCAGTGCTAAAGAAATACTCCCCCCCCCCCCACCCTCCCTCCTTAATGAGTCCTTAGAGAGATAGTTTAGTGAGATGCAATCTTGTTGTTATGTTTGCACAGGAATGTGGGCAAGGTACACTGTAAGGTAAGAGATGGACAATCTGTAACAGCCTGTTGACAACTACAGCAGTCCTTTGCTGGACCTAAATCAATGTTGATTCACGGGAACTCCCGGCTCGGCAAGAACAGACACGGCCATGTCTGTGCAGTGATTGGCGAGACGCTCTTTTTTACTGATGTGGAACTGCAGTGAATCATCTTGCGGCAGAGGCTTTATGGCTGTAACTGCAGCCATTATGAGATTAAGGTTCCGACCTGAGAAAAGACGTGCTCACAGTAGCATCCCGAGAATTTCAAAAGGGTTTACCTGAAGGGGGATTTGGTAAAACGTGTTGCCTGTGTACCATTACAAAGGCAACAGACAAATACACCTGAATGAGTTACTCTCTGTGAGATTCTTCTGCTTGAATCACTAGAAGAAGAAGAAATCTCATTAGCACCTCTTAAGCAACCACAGCTCCATTACCATTTTAACAGGTCATTGAGTCATCCAACAGCAGTCAGCAAATATTGATTTGATTGATTATCCCTTGTTATTGTTTTTTTTCTATAACAATAGTGTGTCATTGTTAGTATCATTTATACTACAATAATAAAAAAGTACTTGACTAGACAGTAATAAAAAAGATTTCAAACAGAGATGGTTTGGTCATATTTAAAATGTTTTTTTTTGTTTATTATTATCTTTACAATTGTAATACTATTGTATTATGTTTACTATTGTATTGAAATGTAGGGTTCAAGTAGAGGGAAGATGTTATTAGGTGTGGTTATGAGGTAAGGTGGCATTCAGTTTAGATAACAGATGTTTAAAAGATGTTTATTCATGCTCACTGCAGCAAAGCCAGACCTGAGTGTTGTCTTCCTCTAGGTCTTCTTAGCTTGCTTTATCTCATATCAGTGCTATGAGCAGTGTCACTCTAGAATGTCAATGATGGATGCCTGCAAGTCCAGACTTGGTGTACCTTGAGATGTGGCCTTACTGTCGACAGTAAGGCCACATTTCTCCAAATGCAATACGAAAAACAAACAAAATCAAATGTAACATTTACTGAAGGGAGACATATATAATGAATTTTTTTGTCATGGCTTCATCATAAACATAAGGCATGATTGTTTCCTCTTTCACATGAAAATTAGCCTGATGTCAAATATCATAAAGCAATTGTATGATTGTGATTGCCAAAGAGGATACAAGCCTAAAGGACATATCAATACCCAGCCTAGATGTTTTAATTTCACTTCAGTTAATTTCTCTTTAGCTTATTTTGAACAATTCCAATTTTAATATTTTTTTTAATTTTAAAATCAGAGAACTATGCTCAATATTTAATTCTTGCATTTTATCTTCTTTTATCAACATCTGCTTTCCAGAGGTAAAAATGTGCCAAGACACTTTTTTTCTGGCCTCTAATCACACAAATGATCTACAATCAAAACCTCTTGATCAGGCTTATAGGGGAATCTAGTCAATCTAAACCAACCCATAGATACAATGAAGTGATTAATTAATTAATGTGATATGCAGATGATTTTCATTCTGTAGGTCTCCTACATTGTGCTTACATCGAACAATCTGTGTTTCTGCTGTGTGTGCGAGTGTGTGTGTGATGTCATGTAATGGTCTGTGTTCTTCTGGTGTAATAAATTCTGAGAATCTATTTATCTATCTATTTATCTATCTATCCATCATCAGAGAGAGGTGAGAAAGGCCAAAAACTAAAAGGTGACATTAGTTGTTTTGCTACTGAGTTCAAATGTCAACAGTCTATTTCACAACATGCTTAAAATCCTGATTTTTGCAGTAACTGTACAAGCTCTTGCAAAGGGTATTATTATGCCACTGGGGTTAGGTAAAGTTTTTTTCTAAGTCACTGAAGAGTGAATTCCATTCATAAGTCAGGGCTGGCCTGGTCATCATCTACCTTAACCACAGTCTGTATTTTGGCATGGGCCAGGCCTACATCATTTCTGGTTAAGGCTTGTGGTTTCGCTTTGGTGTGGTTTCAGGATTTTGATGGTTAAAGATACTTTTTTAAGCACGACCTCAAGGTCAACTTTATGATCCATGGAGAAGGAATTAGGTGTGTGGTTGTTTACAGCATGCCTGTTGTTATCATTATTTTTTTCTCTTATTTATTTTGTCTTCTTTAATGAGGGCAAGTGTGTGTTTGGGGGAAGATAATACGATTGTGTTTTTGTGTGGTTGAATAGATCACCATAAAGATGTAAAATCCTAAGACAAAGGCTACATTAAAGCACAGTGTAAATGTTATTTTAAATGTTATGTAACCATTATGTTAAATGTAATTTATTCATGTTTCATGTAACTCAGCATTTTATGATTAGTAGGCTACAGGAAATACATCACATAACCACATCTCTGACTAGAAAAGCTTTGTTTCAAATGAGAAACATTTTCATTTCACATCATATGCTTCATACGAAAATGACACGTATATCATTACCAAGATCTGTCAGTTGAAGAGTGAACTGCTATATTCCTAAAGTGTTGGCTATCTCTGGTTCTCCACTTGCTCGTGTTGAGAATGAGTTCTCCATTATACCGTCGCTTTTCCGGGAGGGGGAGCTCATTAGTGCGCCTGCCTTGGACCATTTCAATTCAAGCGCCAAGCCTTGAGTCTCCCGTTAACAAATTACCCCGGAGTCAATGATAGGTGAATGTTCTACTTCTCAAAGACAATTTCCCCAATTTGATGGCCTAAAAAAGAATGCTCATTTTAGGAATTTCCATCATTTTAGCAGGTTATTTTGTACGCCACGATACAGACTAGTGTAAATATTTTCTTTCGAACAGGCAATCAGCCCAATTAGACAGGCGATGGCAGTGAAGTTAACTCGCTCAATCGACTCTGCAGTTTGCTTGCAAAATGTTATAGTCTGATTTCTTTGTACACTTGAAAATAACCGTCTGTTGAAGTTACAGTTATTAGACAAGAGAGATTTAGAGATTTAGTTAAGATATTAGACGAGTTATAAACTACATAACGCGCAGCGCAACCTGTCAAAGGTCTGGACAACAATGATGATGGCTACTTCCAAGCTGCTAATACACCACACTAGGCGTGTCCTTTGCCCGATGCTGCAGGTTGAATCTCTTACCCCGATTTCCTGTCACATGATTGGAAATAGGATCCCTACTTCATACTATCTCTTGAGTCGGGAGAACACGCATTTGCCTTGAAGTTCATGCGCTCTTAACGGATGCCCTTAAAGAGATTTCAGTAGAGCAAGCCGCACCAGCTCCGGTGACTGTATCCAAACGAACTCACCTGCGGTCCCTCTTGCCCAGTTCTGAAGGGGAACGCAACACTATTCCTCGGGACAATCGTTGGCGAAGGAGAACTATGGATTCTTTGACAGCCGTAGCGCTATTCCTCGCTGGGCTCTTGTCCTCCTCCAACGTTGCTTCGATTCAGTTTGAAACTGGTAAGTTTTGTCGTTTAGTTTGCACCGCTGTTTGTGTTTGAGATTTGGATACGAATGCATGTGACCAATTGTGCGTCCTAAAAGCTGTCCCAAAAGCTCCGCGGAACGTGGTTTAAGTGCTGTGTATAGGGAAATACATTGATAAAGTTACTCATCAAATTTCAAAGTTTACTACTGTATGAAGTACCATGTCGAGCTGAAACTAAGTCATGTTACAGTTTTGCTGCCTACATCAGGGTAAGCGGAATAAGGCTTAGCCAATAAATAGTGTAATGATTATTTCAGATGCTTACTACATCGTTGTAAAGGTGTCTAACGCCACTAAATTGGAGCATGCACATGCACAAGTTGCCTCTGTCAAATACATTTAAGATATTTGGATAAGACAGGACGATTATTATTTATAAACCCAGGGGGTATGGTGCAGTGGCAATCAGCCTAACCAGTCGGTAGCTTAATATTTTGTTGTCATCCAATTGTACAGAAGGCATTCACCATAGTGGGTGCTTTGAATACTCCAACAATTCTATCATTATCACTATTGAGTGAGTGAGTATCAAACGTTTGTTGTAATTCAGTCACATAGAATCGTGCAGTCATCTCTCGTTTCTCCTGGGGGAAAAGAGATGGCTCTGTGGGAAACTGTTTCCAAATTACACATATGGAATCGGATTTCGTTTCAAAACGAAACCCATTCAGAGAAGAAAGAAATTGTTCGTTTAATAACAACCACACAAACCAAACTTCTCATGCTGTAATTTGTGTGGTGTTTCAAGTTTTAAAAGCACATACTCATGCTTCCCTTTTTAATTTTTTGTTTCTTAATTATATGGTCTGATTCAAATTAGAGGTTTTGCCATCTGGGCACTGCGTAAGCATTGCCATCTGTACCTATGTATTAACAACGTATTTAAAGCTCTCAGTCACCTGAGACACTAAGTGATGAA
Organism: Limnothrissa miodon; assembly: GCA_017657215.1. Taxonomy (NCBI): domain Eukaryota; kingdom Metazoa; phylum Chordata; class Actinopteri; order Clupeiformes; family Clupeidae; genus Limnothrissa; species Limnothrissa miodon. The sequence goes on from JAGFZM010003482.1 coordinate 33,857, forward strand.
TATTTATATTAAGTCTTGACAGAAACTTGTAAGAAAAGGCGGTGTTCATGTTAAGAATAGCTGTGATCTATTGCGCCCATTTTATATTATCAGGTGATTCTATTTATGTGTAGAAAGTGTTAACACCTCAGTCATGTGAGGTTGGCTACCTCAAACCGTCCTGCCATGACAAGAACTCCATGTGTGTTAGTCCACTGCAGAGTAATCAGCTCTTTTCTGTCTGATCAGTGGTCAGCACTGTTGAAAATGATCAGACAGACTATTGTGGACCAGATAAGCTTGAATGATAGGACCTTTTAACTACATTTCTGAAGATTTTTTTTTTGTTTTGGTGCAAGCGTAACCCTTCCTCATCAGGCATGACACAACTAAATCCACCAGCCCTGCTAAGACAGAAAAGATGAGATGAGACAGACCCTTAACTCAATATGACTCAATATGACCAAAATCTGCAGCCTGCTTAGGCTATTGACGCCTTGAAGAAATCTGAAACTGTCCAGTTTTTAGTTCTTGTGAGACCACACCGTTCTGACAATGCCATAATGTTGGTTAGATTGACTCAAGCAGATGAGTGTGCAGAGTGTGTGTGTGTGTGTGTGTGTGTGTTTGTGTGTGTGTGTGTGTGACAGTACAATAATGCTTAGTCGAGTGACTTGTGGAGTGAGTGAGTGTGTGGTTGTTTGTGAGTGGGAGGCAGCATGGGGCACTGGTTATTTCATGCACCTGCCATGAATGGGGTGAATGTGGGTTGAAACTATAGAAACGGACGGCTGGTGCCCTGTGCAGTCCTTACACACCAGCTCTCATGATTGCTAGGGCTGCTGTTTTGGCCATTCTGCAGCTCGTCAGACACTTGCTGTGAGGTGCAGACTGAAGGCGAATAGAAGTCACTCTTGGGTGAGTGTGAGCGTGCCTGTGTTTGCCAGTCTCTACTGTGACTTTCTTAATATGGAATCGCCCGGGAACTCTGCAGTCATTTTTGGTTGTTATTGTCCTGGTTCAATTGCATTCATTCAGTCACATTCCGAGCAATCCCACGGTTGCCGTGGCATTCAGGACAGAGGCTTTTGTGTGAGCTGACCTGAAATGTAATCTTGATGTCTACTGTGTATGGTTACATTTCTTCATTCTGTTTTGTCATCATGTGTCCCTTTCATTAAGAAAACACTACATGTACAGTAAGTGCTCTCGCACAATGCCACACACACACACACACACACACACACACACAGACACACTTCTCTAAAACTGAAAACAACATCCTATTTCACAGCTACATTAGCAACTTCTCTAGCTCAACATTCCTGAAAGCATCAGAAGCGCAAGTACAGGTTTTGGGCCATTTCCCCGAAACCAACTTTGCTTAAGAACATTGTGAAAACACCCAAAACTTTACATGTGATTCATAGAGATTGTGTGTGTGTGTGGGGGGGGGGGCAGGGTGAGGGCGCATTACCTACTGACACAGCAGATGTGCTAATGATCACTGTCAGGACTGTCATTATGGCCCTTCCCTGCCTGGCCAGGCCAGTGGTGTCACCTGCCCCGCTCTGCTGCAAGTGTCATGTTTGCTCAGGGACTCAGATGGGAGCACGTTAAACAATCCCATTTTTCGATAGTTACTGTAAGGTCTTAATTTTTTCAATGGGAAGACTGTTGGAGGCAACTGACGACGCACAGAACGGGTGTTCCTCTACAGTGTGCGGAGGCCCTCTCAGATGGCTTAAGATCAAATCAGATTTCTCTTTGTAAATATGCACGGCTGCCAGCCTCTTGTGGTTCCGTCTGTTAAAACGGTTGAAAATCCACCTGGTACCTTCCTGGCCCACGTCTGTAGAAGACAAGGAAGGCGGTTATGGTATCCCAGGAGTTGACTGTATTCTGAGAAGGGTTGAACAATACAAGGAGGGAAAAGCAGTTTGATTGATGTCTTGCACCTCTCTTTTCCCTCCTTTATAAACGATCCCTTCCTCTGTGAGGCTCTCTGACATCACACACACACACACACACACACAGACACACTCACATGGCCTGGAGTTTGTCAAGTGCATAGTTCCCCTCCTCAGTCAAACCACAATTCCCCCCCACCCCCATCACACACACACACACACACACACACACACAGAGCAGAGTTCGCAGCTGTCAGTGAGTAAAATCTGGGAGGTGTGCAACAGTAGCCAGGTGGCCTGGCAGCGGGTTGAGAGCCTCTGCTGCTCCTCATGCTCCAGGCTGTTTAATGTGCTCTCTCTGGGGGCAGCTGGGCTTTATAATACACCTTCCTTACACACAGACACACACACATACACACACACACCCAACAGAAACGCATCTACATACACAGGCTTGTTCTATAGCAACAGAGTACATTAATAGATGATTAGGCCACACCAATAAAATTAGTTGGTTCTCGGATTCGCCGCTTGAAAAAAATGCAAAATGAAAACACTGTGGCTGATAGTTATAATACTGAAAACTGCATGCTGTGTTCACGTGACGTCGAAACCAATCAAATCGCGCCTTTCACTTCAGAGCGCAAGAGACAAGAGACATGATATGAGAAAAGATGCCGGTGGAAGGGGATCATCATGACAAAAAGTGTGCTGTGAGGTGTGAAAGTTAAGTTTATAAATTAGGCCAAATTTGTTCCTAAACACATGAGTAAATGTCTTTATTGAACATTAACTGTGAATGTGCTAATTCAAAGCACCCACTATGGTGAATGCCTTATTTATTTTTATTTCGCTCGCTCCATATTTTTCCTGAAAAAATCCGAGAACAAACTAATTTTATTGGTGTGGCCTGTGTGTTTTTGCACGCTCTGTCTCTCTGTCAATTTACATGTCATGTCCTCTCACTGATTAGTGTATGAAGAGCATTTTTTTGTGTGTGTGTGTTCCAGTGAGGAGGAGGGTGTATGTATGAGGGGCTTCTATTGAAGCTTGCAGGGTTCAGCTGAGACTGGTAACACGATTGTAAATGTTTCCGCTGTTTCTGGCCCCTGAGGTCCATGCAAAGAGGTGAGGTGGAGGGGTGGAGTGGGGGGTTAGTTGGACAGGCCCCCCTATCATCATCTATTCACAATGATTGTGTGTCGGTGTGTGTACTTTATTTGTGTATGTGTGTGTGTGTGTGTGTATGAGAGAGTGTACATATGGGTTTGTGGTGGGTTTGTGGTGCTCTAAAGGTGGGTATGTGTGTGAGTGTGTGTGTGTTTGTAAAAGACGTGTGTGAGGAGGAGTGTGTTTGTGTATGTGTAGTTGCTCAAGTGTGTGTTTTTGTGTGTGTGTGTGTGTGTGTGTGTGTGTGTGTGTTTCTGTGCTGTGGTGAGCCATCTGGAGACTTCATAAACCTCCCATGTTCCTGCTGCAGTTTAAAAGGGGTCAGAACACAGAGCACAGGCCCAAGCCCTGGGGCATGTTCTCCTCTTGTCTGACCTCAACGTCCAGGTGTCTACCCGGTGTCTGTTTCTCATCTCCCTCTCTCTCTTTCTCTCTCTCTCACCCTTTTACTTTGCCTCCCTGTTATTTCATCAGCTTCAGTATTTCTCTAAATCTTGTTTATTTTCTCAACTAATCCCTAATTCTTTCATTCACTCTCTCATTTTACCCTCTTATTCTGCCTCCCTCTCATCTGTTTCTCCATTAAGATATTTGGTCACTCTCTCAGTTCTGTACTCCTCTCCTTTTTTAACATCACCATTCACTTCTATTCATCAAGCTTCAATCCAAAGCACCATCCCCTGTGTACAAGCTCATTAGCTTTATTTATATATCTGGACACTTGTAAGTCCCAATAGCTGTATTTCCTTAGAGTATAGCTCTGTGGACACTTGTCTGTCGCACTACCTTTATTTCCTCAGAGTATAGCTCTAAGGTCACGTCTGTCCGTCTAGTTTTATTTCCCTAGTGTATACTGTAGCTCTATGGAGCTGGTGGGGGATGGGGGGGGGGGGCAAGAGTCAGCTGGTCAGCCACTTACAGCAGAGGAGGGAGGGATAGAAGAAAATGGAGACAGAGGGAGAGAAGGAGAAGCTGTGGCATTCGGGAAAACATTGAAGACAGAGGAATGTATGTAGACCCTACAAAAAGCTGCTGCTTCTGTGTAAGTGTGTGTGTGTGTGTGTGTGTGTGTGTGTGCGTGAGTGTGTGTGTGTTTGGTAGGATGTAGGATGAAGGAAGCGACACACACAGTTCAGCTCTGATGTGGCCCTGTCTTTGTGCTACAGCAGACCAAGGCCTCTTTGTAACTGACTGTGCAGCAGACAGTCTCTCTCTCTCCCACACACACACACACACACACACACTCACACAGACAGGCTTCAGTGTCTCCTACTGTAGTGCATGGTCGCCTACGAGACCACGAGTGGGTCTGCATCAGTTCTCAGTAAGCAACCTGTCTCACTCTGTACTTTTGGGAACATTCTAGATTTTATCCAGACAGAAGTTATTTGCAGTGGTATCTGCTAACTGTGAGCATGACACACCTGTGACATAATGTGTGTGTGTGTATGTGTGTGTGTGTGTGTGTGTGTGTGTGTATTTGTCTGTGTGCTTGTAAAAAACTGGGCATGATTGTTTCACAGCCGACTAGGCATGAGTGGCAACTGAACCTCTGCTACACTCTCTCCGTCGTGCCCACACATAGCCCTTCAGTATCCTGAGTGGTGCCCACACATGGCAACATCAGCATCAACATCGCTGAACAAACGCTTCAACTTCAGTTTCACCAAAGCCACTGTGCTGTCTTTACTTATTGCACTGATGGGGTGCAGACCTGGATCTGGAGATGTGGCTGATGTAAACAAGGTCTCCAGGCTCCACATTTAAATGACAAACCTACATAGCTCTGTCCTCGGTCCCATGCCCTGCTCCATGGAGCTGGTATTTAGGAATGGTTGTTGCTGCTTGATGTAGAGTGTCATGCAGAAGTGAGGCTGGCTGTTGTGTGCTTTGCTTCCTGGCTGTGCTTGGCTGAAGCAAAGGCCTGCGTAGCTGGTGCTGGTTTGAGTGATGCCCTGTATAGCTGTGAGCGACATGCTGCTGCCTTTGGTGTGAGTGATGTGGTGCTGGTTGTCATGCCAGCCTGCATAGCTGGTGCTAGATGGTTGTTGTGGTGCCAGTGAGCTCCTCTGACCCGGAGCGGGAGGCCATGAGGGCCATCTGCACTGCTGTATTTACACTACACATAGGCTTGAATAGGAGGCTGTTGGATGTGGAGGAGGGCAGCAGTCATCCTGGTGGCAGTGGCGGTGAGAGAGTTCAGGAAGTTTACTGGGGAGAACAAAGACATGTTAAGAGTGTCTGCTGTTTTAAAACTGTTCTTTAAAAAAAAAAAGAAAAAAAAAAGTCCCACCCAGGCGTGTCCTGACTTGTGTTCCCTCAGCATCCCTGACTCTCTGAAGCACAAACATGTGCCTTTAAGTAAAGTGGAGGGGGGCGGTGTGTGTGTGTGTGGGGGGGGGGGGGGGGGGGGGGGGGGGGGGGGGGTTCATATCATCCTGATTTCTTTGAAAGGGAGAATAGGGGAAAGAGAGAGAAAGAGGTACAGAAAAGTGTAACGATGATGGATAAAGAGGTAGAAAGAGAATGAGAGACAGAGAAAGAGAGAGACTGTAAAAGGAGAGGTAAAAGAAGGAGTGATTGATTAATGGAGGGAGAAAGAAAAATACAGATGCTACAGTAGTGACTGTCCTGGTCAAAAAGGGAGGAGGATAGATAATAAAATATAGATTAAAAATGAAAGCACATGGTGATATAATATAGAATGAAGATAAGAAATAACTGGCAAATAGAGAGAGACAGAAAGGAAGACAAGTTTAACACTCTCTAGCACACTTTATGAGACCTCCTTGTGGATTGATAGGCATCGGGATTATGTTGCACAGGAGCCGTCTGTGCCACCCTTGGCCCAGGGACTGTATGCTGGGTGTGATAGGGACGAGTGCTTTTCTTGTGACCTCTGCAGCTGGACAACTGGGTTAGGAAAGTTGGGCAAAGGAGGAGTTGGGCCAGGTGTTGCTAGCCTGCAGCAGCCCTCCTGCCGGACCTCCACATAGTCTCCCAAGTTACCATGTCTGAGCCTCCACTGCATTTTACTCCACTCCTCAGTATAAATTATCAGCCTAAATAGGATGACTTACCTTACATCATTCACAGCCTCCATAGGCTGCTTCACCTCACTAGCATCCTCTGTCTCCTGTCTCCTCAGGCCACAATACTCTGCCATTTTAGCAATCCCTTGGACTCTACAACCAGAGTAACCATTTCAGCCCCTATACTGTAGGTTCCCAAAACTCAATGGCCCCCAGAGTCCGCAGGCCTGTGGGTCGGCCAGTTTAAGCCGCCCCAGCTGTGGTGGCTGTTATTGCAGAGGCACTTTGCTTGTGGCATTGGGCCCTCATGCTCATCAGGGGGTTTCCATGGACCCTCGAACATGTGTTTGTAGTGGGCGTCACTCAGTGCATCGCCAGCGCAAATCTAAGGCATGGTCAAATTGCTAGTCTAGCGAAGTTTTCATTTCATGTGTGTCAACATTTATGCAAGGAAAAGGCAAGGCAAACTGTATGAAAACTCAGAGAAAATTGTATGACAACTCAAGGCAAACTCTATGAAAACATGAAAACAAATTGAAAGCTTTTATGAAGTCACAGACATTTTCTTTGCTAATTAGAATGCATCTCTGATATGGAGCAGATTATGGTCAGGCATGACGAACACCCGCTGTCTAGCCAGTAATAAAGCCACCACTAACCAGTCCCCATCTCCCAGCATCCAGACCAACAAAAAGAAGCCTCATGTGACGTGGTCTGTCAGGCTCTGCTGGGTGGTGGGGGACGTGCAATATATTTATGTGTGTGTGTGTGTGTGTGTGTGTGTGTGTGTGTGTGTGTGTGCGTGTCTCAGGGGTGATGTGAGAGGATCAGACACGACAGATGTTATGATTTGTGAAAGGCAACGCTGGGAGAGGGGGATCTTTGGCAAAGTCAGCCAGCGTCAGGTTCAGTCTGTCAGTCCACTTTGATGGAGGGGGTGGGGGGTGGGGTGGGGTGCGGGTGCATACAGGAAAGCACATGCAGACAACATCACATTATGCTATCATATGAGATAGTAAGTATTTGTGTGTTTGTGTGTGTGTGTGTGTGTGTGTGTGTGTGTGTGTGAGAGAGAGAGAGAGAGAGAGAGAGAGAGAAACTCCCAACTGCCACATTCCCTGCTGCCAAAAGTTAATATGCAGAACAGTCTTCAAAGGAAGCCCTCACAATTTGCCCCAGATGAAAAGGTCATGTTTAAAACCAAGATTAATTTCAAGTCTAATCTGATCAGTGCAGTGTGTGTGTGTGTTTATGTGGGTGTGTTTGTGGATGTGTGCATTTGTTTGTGTGTTGTCTCCTTTAAAACATTGTCCTATCAGAGGCCAAACAAAGCTTGGCTTTCATCTTTATTCATGTCAGTTCAGTCACACTTGCAAATTGACAACTCACTTTTTTCCATTATGCTTCTATTGTTTATCATTCTTTTCTTGCACCCCTCCACCCCCTCACACAGAGACCACACACACATACACACACTTGCATTTTCCCTTGAATGTCATTTATGACATGGTGCTCAGACATTCCCCATGCTGATTGCCCCCTTTGCCAGCTGGGCTCTGCCATTTGACCAGCTGGGAGGGTTTTGTTCGGATATTCAAGCAAGTTAATGAAAAATCCTCCTGCTTCATATTTGAGGATCTTTTGGGTGCTGCGCAAAGGCTTTTTAAATAATCAGAAAGCTATTTTTCCTTGTTTTGCTGGAAATGCAAACTAAACCCTGAAGGCTAATTCATGCTGCATATGAAATGGAATCAAATAATGTTTTCTTTGTTGGGGAGGTTTTTGCATATTAGTGTAAGTGGGATGACTTGCTTCAGGAAATGGTCGTGCTTGGTATTGCCGATCAATGAAAATTCCCCTGAAAACTACTGCTTTATTTTGTCATTTTTAATCACATGAACTTTCTTTTTTCCTATTTCGGTGAGACAGAGGTTACATTTACTTTTGGGTTGTCAGCCGTCATCACTATTAACTCGGTCTCTGCGTGACGTTGAGCTCGACCGAACATTTTGAGGAATTGCATCCACAGGCCTGCTTCCTCGCCCCAATCATGCCCTTGTAATCCAAGCTGAAGACCTCAGACAATATTGTCATTGGCAGAGCCTCTGTAGCAGGAGGGATACAGTAAAACAACACTTATCTGTTAGTTGGTGTCTGTGTGACATAGAACAGCAAACAGAGACCATGAATGGTAAAGCATCTGGAGCGCGTGTTTCAACATTCCGGAATCGACCGGAGCAAATCTGTGTATTTTTGAGGCCAACGTGTATTTATGTGGTGATTTCATAGAGCTTCTCTTTTGGGAGCCATATGACCAATATCATAATTGCAATATTGAATTGCTACTGTGCAGGACATGACCTGCCCTGTGAACTTTGTACAGTAGTGTTTTGTGACAGTTGTCTTTGGTCCCAGTCCATTTGATTCCTGTCTTACAAAACAGGTTTGAGGGAAAAGAGAGAGGGACAGAAAGAGAGAGAAAGAGAGACGAAGAGAGGGAGAAAGAAAAAAAGGGTGAGCAGGGAAGAAAAGAAAAACACACTCTCAAAATAAAAGACTGCGTTCCGCCCTACTTCCTCTGTCTTAAGTTCAAAACCACTATGTGGCTTAAGGAGCAAATTGTTGCCTTCCCTCACTCCTCTCTCTCTCTCTCTCTCTCTCTCTCTCTCTCTCTCTCTCTCTCTCCCTCACTCCCCCAACCCCCACTCCCCTTCTCTTTTGCTCTTGTTGAAGAAGTTTGGTTTAGATGGCTTTGACTGTCCAGATAGAACACAGCGAGGTAGGGGGTCAGAAGCACCGAGGTGATTTTTGGGACAAGGCATATGAGCCAAAGCTTTTAGAAGCCTCCGGTACCTCAGATTCTCCGGTACCTTGGTGCTGAGTTCAGATCTCTGGATACATCCCTTAAAACCTTTACTTTCTCCCTCTAGCTCCTCTACATTTGTCTTTGTTCCACTCTGTTGAGGTGATCCTTCACACTGTGTTCTCAGCCTGTCACTTCAAATATAGTCAAGAAAGACAGAATACTGTGTTGGTCATAAGAACAGAGTATAGAAGGCTGTCTTTCTCTTTGTTTTGTGTCCTTTGTGGCTCTGCTTAGGTTATGCTCTCAGCTTTGTGTCACAAGCTTTCCCCCCCTTTTCCATAGTTCTATGTCCTGTTGTTTGGGCAGCGTGATGGACATTTAATATTCACTGGGCTGGAATTGAAGCTGTGCGTTGATAGGCTTCCCGCTATCCAAACTGCTCTGTGCCTTGTCTGGCCTCCCCCACCCTTACCTATGAAGAACAGCAAGCTCTCAGAGGAGCAGTGATGACCAAAAGAGAAGCCGGTCACAGGCGGACGGTGCCGTGTAACTGAAGCCCCAAGACTCACAGTAGAGCTTTGTAATTCCGCCTGCTTCCCAGGAACCCAGGAGTCCTCCACACACAAATGAACACACACGTACACACCCCACCGCACTACCACCGCACCCCCACCAAACCCACACACAAACACACTGAGAAAGCCTTTACCTCCTCTCCCACCCACCCCTTTTTCTGCTCACATTAACTGAGTTGAGCCAGCAGAGTTCCTCCTGGGACAGGTCATCCTCCAGCAGTGTCCTGGCCAGACCTCACTGCTTGTCTCTGATCCCCCTGCCAGAGTTCAGCATTCTGCTCTGCTGCTTTTCTCTTCTTCTGCCCCGTCCTCTTGATATCAATGCTAGCTCTTGCTATGATTCCAGACATCTAGAATCAGGTGTCTACAGCGAAGTGATTTGCAAAATATATGGTGAAAACACACCTACACCTACACATGTACACACAAACACACACACACACACACACACACACACACACACACACACACACACA